>WNGS01028583.1:13169692-13188274 GCA_020271785.1 Procambarus virginalis | reverse complement strand
TGGAATTGAGATGTGTTGTTTACCATACCGTTAATTTCGTACGATAAGTATAGATGCCACACCTGTGGACTAGGTTAAAACTATGTTTTTTTTTTAAACAGTTGCCATGTTGTATGTAAGAGTAACACACATGCTTTACTAAATAAGTTACAATTCCATTTCAATGTTTCTCATTGTCATTGATAAATTAAATGTTATTAGATTTTGATTTATTTGTCATTTTGATTTAATCTATTCTAGTGTAGAATTGTGCTGGAATTTGAGCAGTGTTGTTTACATACGAATTCATTTCTTGAGTATAGTTTGTTTGTGTTTATTTTTTCATATTTTCATTTCATTTTTAACTGTCTTTTCTTATATTTCAGTGATGTGAACATCCGATCACTTATGTTCCCAATTTTCTGATAAGAACATCAGACCATTTGGGAAGGCATCGGACGAGAGAGTGGGGAATGGTCGGGATGACGAGGGGACGGAAGTGAGAGGCACAGTGGGGAGGACGAGGGGACAAGGGAGGGGGTTAAATGGTGGGGAATGGACTAGGGGAAAGGGGAGTTTGGGTGGTGTTGTATCAAGGGGATGTGGAGGAAATTGAGGAGGCAAGACAGGTGAGTGAGCATGGTAGGAGGACAAAGGGACAGTGAGTGGAGCTATGGTGGGAAGGAAGAGGGGATGGTGGTGTGGGAATTGTTGCGAGACGGAGGAGGCACGGTGAGTGGGGAATGGTTGCAGCGGGCCGAGGTGACGGGCTGAGGGGGGAATGGTGGTGAGGACTGGGGGACAGGGAAGGTTGTGTGCGCTCAGCAAGCACTAGACGTTGCTGAGCCACCTGCAACGCGTGGCGGGTACAATGCTAGTAAGGAATAAGAACGTAATAATAAGGTGGGAATAAGAACGATTTACAAACATTAGTGCTTCATACAGTTTGGAACATTTGTTTAAAACACTCTGAATTGCTTGGGAAGAACAAAGAATTATGGCATTAATAAAGTAAATTCTGTTAAGGAGACTTGAGCAGTCTTTGTTTAATACAAAAACCTGCAAATATGAAATATTTATTGTTTGTTAACCCATATATTACTGAGTACAAAAGTGCACCAGGGATGACCACGGAGAAGCAGGAATCGCTGAATCGAGGAAATGTCGACGAGAAGTTATTATAAACATTTTTAAGCAATCCATGACCCTAGTTGGTCATTTCGGAGTGAAGGAATATTTCACTATGTGATAATCACGGTTGAATGACTGGAAATTGAAGCTCGTGTTTGCTGATTATTGCACTGGACGCCCTGGCGAGAGAACTACGAGGAAAGGGGAAGAGAGAAGAGAGATGAGAGCGAGAGAGAGAAGACGAGAGAGAGAGAGAGGAATCGAGACCGGATTGTCCCAGCAGCGCGGGTAGCACCGAAGGAGGAACGAGAGAGATTGGAGAGCGCGAGCGGGAGGGAAAAAGAAAGGAGAGGAGATCGGAGATTGGAAGAGGGAGAGACTCTTGAGGGAAAGTCAAAGGGAAGAGAGGGCAAAGAGAGAGATAGGAGGATGGACCGGAGAGGTGGAGACATGATGAGAGAGGAGAGTGTGCCGCCCCTTCTGAGTTCCGTGACGCCGCGATGAGACCGTGGGGTCGCACGCGGCCGCCAGATCAAACAAGATCTAAGAGTTAGTTGCTAGATGTCGAATCAGTTTCCCCTGGAGAAAACGAGAAAACTCAAGGGTTACACTCACGGACCGAAGAGCCTGAAGCCCGCACGGAGAGGGCTTTGAGAGCGCGATGGAGACATTCGAGACCCGCGGACGGGAAGAGAGTGAGCCGGGCCGGGCGGAACAGAAGGAGGAATCGGCGGGAGGGAGCGGTAGCGAGTCGAGAGGAGAGCTCCGAGGCGAGATGAGGCCCGAGGGACCTGGGAGAGGAGGGGGTCTCGAGAGAGGCAGAGGACCCGGCGTGAGCTCCGTGGGGAGGAGGCCGAGGGTTGAGTTGTAGGAGGTGAGAGAGAGAGCCGAGAGAGAGAGGAGAGGAGAGACGAGAGAGAGAGAGAGAGAGACGACGATGAGCATCAGAGAGAGAGAGAGAGAGTGACCGAGTCGAGCGGAGGAGGGCAATGGGAAAACGAGAATCTGAGAGAGGGGAAGGCCAGAGAGGAGGCGAGAGAGAGAGCAGAGAGAGGGGACTAGAGAGAGAGAGCCGAGGAGAGAGCGAGAGAGAGGCGAGAGAGAGAGAGAGCGAGAGAGAGGGGACTGAGGAGGAGAGAGAATACGAGAGAGGCTGGAGGAGAGAGCTTTTGAGAGAGAGGGAGGAGAGAGAGAGAGAGAGAAAAGAAAAGACAACGTCATTGGACAAAGAACGAGTATGTATTTCAGATAAGCTCATTCCGCTTGGAGCCAATATATATTTTCGCTCCTTAAGGATTACGGATGTGCAGCAGGATTTACACTATCGGCGACAAGTCGTTCTCACCTTAGTTGTTGCTTGCGGGGATGAGCGCTCTGGGTCCCGCCTCTCAACAATCCATCAACTGGGATACAAGTTCCTGAGCCTATGTGCTCTATCATACTGATTAAAACTGGTATGAAGTCGACAAGCACTTTTTCCTCACATGATACATTCCTACTGCATTCCCATGTCTTAGGCAACTATGACACTGAAAAACATTCTTTCTGCCGGTCTCTGTTGCTCATTTGGCGTACCTCCTTCGCCACTTGGCGCCTTTGTTCGTGCACCAATCGAGGTCAAATAGTTTGTCATTTTCTATCCTGCCAATTCACCTGAGAATGTTGTATGTGGTTATTCTGATTCCCATAAATATTTTCTCTTCTAGTTACTTGAGGTTTGTGGCAAAAACCTCGCCACACTTCCAACATATGCCTTTGGGCGCATAGGTCACTGAACAGCTGTTTTTTTTGAATTAGAGGACACTTTTCGGTTGAAGTATCCTCTGTTATCTTAAAGGGTAAGCTGGATTATTCATGCACTTCATGAATGAGTACTTCTTGAAGTGAGCGTGAGGTGACGGTGTTTGTTGAGGGAACAGTGGGGCGTGGAGGTGACGGTGGTGTTGGGACATGGGGTGAGGTGGACGTGGGGTTGAGGGAAGTGGGGTGAGTGAGGTGGGTTGTGTTTGTTTGCGGGACAGTGGGCGTGAGGTGCACGGTGGGTTGTTGAGGGACAGTGGGTGTGATGGTGCGGTGTGTTGTGTGAGGGGACAGTGGACGTAAGGTGACGGTGGGAGTTGAGGGACAGTGTGACGTGGGTGACGGTGGGTGTGAGGGACAGTGTGTGTGACATCAGTGTGACGGGGGGTGGGTGCCTTGAGGGACAGGGGGTTGAGGGTGACGGTGTGGTGTTGAGGAGTGTACGTAGTGACGGTGGTTTGAGGAGTGGACTGAGTGAGGTGGGTTGAGGGACATGTGTGTATGCTGTGGTTACATGCTTAGTTGACGGGGGGTGTTGAGGGGGAGATGGGACCCCCGGTGGTTTGAGGGTGACGGTGGAGGTAGTTTGCTTGAGGACATTGGGCGTGAGGGGACTGTGTGGTGTGAGGGACAGGTGTTGGCGTTCCGAGGTTGACGGGGGGTTTGAGGGACAGGGGGGCGTTAGGTGACGTGGGGTGTTGAGGGACAGTGGCACGTAAGGTGACGGTGGGTGTTGAGGGACAGTGGGCGTTAGGTGACGGTGGGTGTTGAGGACAGTGGCGTTAGGTGACCGGGGTGAGGACAGTGGGGTTAGGTGAGCGGTGGGCTGTTGAGGGGGACAGGGAAGTGGTGACGGTGGGGCTGTGAGAGGAAAAGTGGCGTGTAGGTGACGGTGCTGTGTGAGGGGACAGTGGGGGTGTGAGGTGACGGTGGGTGTTGGGGGACTTTGGGCGTCAGGTGACGGTGGGGTGTTCGGAGAAATGAGGCGTGGGGTGATGGTGGGGGGGGTGGGTTACGGGGGTGGGCCAGAATTGGGTCCCGTGAGGGGGGTGGGAGGAAACATGAGGTGAGGTGATGTGGGTGTAGGGGACAGTGGGGTTGTGAGGTGAGGTGGGTGTGAGGAAGGGGGTGAGGTGAAGGGCTGTTGGGGGACTGGGAGGTGACGGTGGGTGTTCGGAGGAGAAATGGGCGTGAGGTATGGTGGGTGTTAGGGGGACAGTGGGCGTGAGGTGATGGTGGGTGGTAGGGTACAGTGGGCAGTGAGGTGAAGGTGGGTGTTAGGGTACAGTGGGCGTGAGGGTAATGGTGGGTGTTAGAAAACATGGGCGTGGGAGGTGATGTTGGGTGTTAGGGGACAGTGGGCGTAGGTGATGGTGGGTGTAGGGGACCAGTGGGCGTGAAGTGACGGTGGGTACTAGCAGGGGGCCTTTGGGCGTCAGTTTGACGGTAGGGTGTTGAGGGACACGGTGAGCGTCAGGTGGACGGGTGGGTGTATGGGGGACTTTGGGCGTCAGTTGACGGTGGTGGTGGAGGGGACAGTGAGGGTCAGGTGACGGTCTGGGTATTGGGGGACTTTGGGCGTCCGTTGACGGTGGGGTGTTGGAGGGACAGTATGGGGTCAGGTGACGGTGGGTTATTGGGGACTTGGGGCCGTCCAGTGGACGGTGGTGTTGAGGGATAGTGGCGCGTCAGGTGACGGTGTAGAGTGTCAGGGACTTTGGTGCGTCAGGTGACGGTTGGGCCTAGGCCTCCGACGCTGATAGAAACAAGTGGGAGTTCAAGGTTTGTTGAGGGAGGAGGATCAGGTCTGCAGGTTGGGGTTACGAGAACAACGGGGAACAGTGGGGTGCAGGCTGAGAGCGCGGCATGCAAACATTGTTTCCACAATTTCACAGAACTTCACTGAGTCACTTTTATTTCGACACTGAAAGCTTACCCAATATGTGAGTGAGAACTATCTCTCATATGTCTGCCTGTATCCTGAGACACAGGCTAGCTTATATGCCCATCCCAATCACCCTCCGTGTGTCACCTCCCCCCTGGGAGCTTCCCCCCGCTCGGCCTGGAGAAACCAAGTTGTTACACTTGATGACAGCAGCCCTACAAGCTATCACCAGGCATCCTCCCTCCCATCCCGCCAAAGGTTCACTTGCCCGGCAAGTAAATATATGTAACACCTTGCCTCACTGTGCGTCCGGTCGACTGCTGCTGCCGTGTCTATTTGTCTCAACGAGAAATCACTCATAACCAACAGTGCTGCAGGACATGAGGTGGAAAATAGGGACTTATCCCTTTGAAGTGGAGGAAACAGTGGCTTGTTACTGCATAGAGTTATGTCTATTATGATATATTATCCTTACAGGTCATAAATGTAATGTACTCACTAAAATGTCGGTAAACTTTATACATATTTTACACGATTTCAATAAACTTGACAATTGATGGTAGTTCATACAATTGTATCTGAATACTAAGAGTGTTGACGTTAACCCTGTGCAATCCTGTTTATCTTGACATAGAAGTAGAGAATCACTCAAATGTTTTATAAACACTTTATTGGTGTAGTTGGATGAGGACAGATGACAGAAGTTGAAAACCACACGGTCGTTAGTTGACTTTCATCTCCAGTGTCTTGTGTGTCCTCCAAGTGGGGGAATGTTATTAACATGCAGAAGCATTTTATAAATCCTGTAGTGAAAGACTGAATGCTTCTATATTTAATATAAAGAAATTTTACCGGCATTGAATGATTTTACTAAATCGTGGAACATATCTAAGCAACTTACTTTAAAAAGCTAAGTCTGATTTATGTATATTGTGTCAGTATTAATTTCGTTTATACTTTAATATGACAAAAAAAGAAAATTTTAATTTTGGTTTATTGATTTGTTTTATTTATTCAGTGGGGTGCCCAAAAACATTTGATTATCCATAAACTCTTTCTTCTGACAGTTGTTAGTTGTTATTTATTATGGTTTTTAATTTTTCACCGTGTCATATAAATATTCTTTAATGTCATAACTTTACTTCATCTCATTCCTTTATATTGTTTTATATTTTAGTACCTGCAAATTTTACTCTTTTACCAACGTATAATACCCATCAATCGATCTTCATGCAGCTATCCAACTATCATATCCGTCTATCATCCATACTTACTACCCTCATCCATGAGAGGGTAGTTAGACACGTGGCATCCACGTGCGTCTCTTTAAACGTGCGGTAGAGTACACAGTAATAGCAGATGAGCACACGTGTGCGTTGCTGAGAGGAGGTGACAACAAGCCCGGCTGAGTACTCCTGATTGGACCGTCGATATTGACGTGAGTCAGGTGAGCGAGCACTCAAATCATGTTTCCAACGTTTAGTGAGGACCATCATTGTGTTTATGCCTTGTGTGACACATTTGATCCGTAGCACGTGGCTCTCTTGTAGCAACTTGAATCTCATATATTTAGGTAACAGAGTTTAATTATTCATCCCAGCGAATCAGAGAAAATCAAGAATTGAGTACAGAATGTTGCAAGATGTGCATCTGGGCAGCAAACGGCTGTTGCAAGGGAGTGGGGTCAGACTCCCATGCCTGTTTGGATCATGTGTTCAGATCAAACTTTATGCTAGGGAATGGACACTAGAATCTAGTCACACACCCAGGCTTGTCAAAGGCATTGGGTCATCCTGCAATTCAATGGCTGAAGCAATCAGCAGTTGCCCTATTATAGACTATGTCACATGAGGCGTGAACGAACTACTTTCGGGAGGGTCGATATCGGTGAGCGTGATTGGGGGATCCCAAGGACCCGGGTACAGAGTTCATTGTGTTGGGAGCAATCACTGGAGATCTACGGACCAACAAGTCCTTGAATGAAAGTCACTTGGACACTTATAAAGTACCAACACGTCATTGGTTTGAGAACGGTACACAACCCGGTACCGATAACTGGGAAATAGGACAGCTTCCATGGACTTGTAAGAGCTTCGCAACCTGGATACAGGAGCAGCATTTAGTGGTAAGTCTTAAGGTTATCTTGGAGATGATTTCGGGGCTGTTAATGTCCCCGCGGCCCGCGGTCCTCAGACCAGGCCTCCGTGTTATGTACTTATATCACCACCCCAGGAAGCAGCCCGTAGCAGTTATCTAACTCCAAGGTATCTATTTTCTGCGCCACGCCCGCAATAGACAAACCCACTGCATGGATGTAACGGGGTCTATGCTAGAGATTAAAATGTTAGTACTAAGTTAAGGGTTGATTGGTTAGGGTCAAATTTGTTGACCCACGGTCTCTTCTTGGGGTCCAAATATGGACTCCGTAGGGGCAGCCGTGGTGGGGACTGATTAGAGTGTTGGGTATGGACCAGTTAAATCCAGAGCGTGGGTCCATATGGTCCGAAGGTGGACCGGAAGTGTGGTTCATGAGTGTAAGGGGCTGGGTCATCGTATCGCAGGCAGGGGCTAAGGAAACCCTTTGGTTAGTAATGAGAGGGGAAAATTGGGAAATCCTTTAGCCCTCTTCAATCACATATAACATAAGTCAATCTTAAAATGTTAGAGCCTGTTACTCTCTCGACTACCAAAACGAAAAAACAGCTTTTAGGCACATTAACAGCACAGGGAAGCGTGGTAACGTTTAATTCGGTAGGGACAATGATTGACATTTTGACATGAGGTTATGAGTGGTGAGGAAGACGCAGTTTCAGATTAGTGAAATGTTAGTGTCAAGAGAAGCCAAGGTCAGAGTATTATGAATATAGCACGGAGGCCAGACAAGTCCAGGACATGCATTGTTTTTTTATTTCTTTAAAGAATATTAACAACAAATGTCAAAGATTGACAGTGTTATAGTAATGGAGTTCATTAATCTTAATTAGACGTAAGGTGCAATGTTTGTATCACGAAATATAGTGTGACTAGGATAATGGAGTGCCTTAAAGTGGCTGGCCCGATATGGGCCCGTGTGCACACCAAACTGTGGGCCGGAGCCCGATGGGCAGGCAAAGTACTGGCTGAGAGATGGGCATGTCTAGTACTGGCCCGAAAGGATGGGCAAGCCCACAATATTGGCCCGAGGAGATGGGCAGGCCAAGTGTTGGCCGAGAGATGGGTAAGCTATGTCGGAAATCCGACACATAACATCGTTAACATAGTGAAGGCATTATCGATGTAGTTAATTTTCTATAGTTAGCTATTAACATAAATTTAAAGGGAAAGAGAGTTTTTGTGATGTCAGCACAACAAAAAAACATTACATATACACATCACATATCTTTACACCACTAGTTTAAGCATTTAAATTAATTGAAAACTGTTATTTATGCTTCAACTTAATTAAAGATACCATAAAGTATAGCTTAGCTCTCTTAGTCCCTAAGAAAGGAAATATTTTGGAGAAATAGTATTGGAACACTGCCTCAGGGTATGTTGTTGATTTAGGGGAGCCGACGACCGTGGGATCGGGATGCGCCCTGGCGTACCTGTGAAGGGTTAATCGTGATGCACGGAAGGTGAAACGCCAAGCCTAATTGCGAAACGAGTGACGCCAACCACTGGAAACTAACATATGCCTTGCGGCAAAGAAACCAAGACAGGCAGATGATTGGGGAGCCCCAGGAGTCCCTCATGGTGACGAGCACACCGGCCTGCCACACACAGAGGAACACTGGGGTTTTTTTTTAGTAAAAAACCCAAAACCCTCTGCCGCCAAGCTAAAACCTGAAAAAGTCATGACATACGCCCTGGCAGGAGCAGTACAGCCAGCCATGCCAACTTGGTCTGAGGGACAGCACACCTGGAGCACACCAAGGACCCACCAACTCCCAGGTACTGTCTTCGCCCAAGCTGGCAACCGACAGCCGTCACCCCTGCTGGGAGAACCTGTCAGAACACATAAAAAAATCAACCAACAAACCCATAACCCAAGGCGATATGTGCAGCAGGGTACAGCAACTCAGTGGATGCAAGGCAGCACAATCCAACGCAAAAAACAGGACCGGAGGCTCCAAGGGATAGGGGTAATGCACGATATCGTCTCAAGGGTGAACCAGAAGTCTATCCTCAGGCTAGGTAGGCAGGAATCTACTCATAAGTCGCACCCTTTAGTCATCAGTATAAGTCCACCTGATGACCACAGTTGTGACATATACTGATGACTACAGGAAGTGACTTATACTGATAACCACAAGGTGGGACTTATACAGATGACCAGAGGATGTGTCTTATACTGATGACCAGAGGTGTGACTTATACTGATGGTCACAGGGTGTGTTTTATAGTGATGATTACAGGGTGACTTATTCTGATGACCACAGGGTGTACGTATACGATTACCACAGGGTGTGACCTAAACTGATGACCAGAAGGTGTGACTTACACTGATGGTCACAGGTGTGACTTATATTGATGATTACAGGGTGTGAATTATTCTGATGACCACAGGGTGTGATTTATATTGATGACCACAGGGTGTGACGTATATGGATGATTACAGGGTGTGACATATACTGATGGCGACAGGGTGTGACTTATACTGATGATTACGGGTGTTACCTATACTGATGATCGTAGGATGTGTCTTATACTGATGACCACAGGGTGGACTTATAATGATGACCACAGGTGTGACTTATGTTGATGACCACAGGTTGTGATTTATACTGAGGACCAGAGGGTGTGAATTATACTGATGATTACAGGGTGACTTATTCTGGTGACCACAGGATTTACTTATCTGATGATTAGAGGTTGAGATTATACTGATGACAACAGTGTGTGTCTTGAACTGACGATTACAGTGTGTGACTTATAATGATGGCGAATGGTGGACTTATACTGATGACCACAGGGTGTGATATATTCTCATTGATACGAGTGTTTCTTATACTGATGATACAGGGTGTGATTCATACTGATAATACAGGGTGTTACGTATACTGATGATTATAGATTGTACTTATGTAGATGATCCCAGGTGTGGCTTACATTGATAACCACAGGGTGTGACTTATGTTTATGACCCACAGGTGTGACTTCTACTGATGATTACAGGGTGTGACCTATTCTGTGATTTCAGGGTGTGGACTTATACTGATGTCTACAAGGTGTGTGTTATGTTGATGACCCAGGGTGTGACTAATACTGATGATTATAGGGGGTGACTTCTACTGATGACTACAGGGTATGACTAACACTGATGATTGCATGGTGGACTTATACTGATGACCCCAACGGTGTGACTTATACTGATGACCACAGGATGGTACTTATACTGACGATTACCGGGAGGGACCTTATTTTGATGACCACAGGTGTGAATTATACTGATGACTGCAGGGGTTGACTTATACTGATGTCCTCAGGGGTGCGACTTACACTTATGACCACAGGATGTGACTTGTGCTGATGACCACAGGGTGTGACTTATACTGATGATCACAGGATGTGACTTATACTGATGATCACAGGATTGGACTTATACTGATGATCACAGATGTGACTTATACTGATGACCACAGGGTGTGACTAATGCTGATGACCACATGATGTGACTTATACTGATGACCACAGGGTGTGACATATACTGACGTTTACAGGGTGTGCCCTGTTCTGATGATCTCAGGGTGTGACTTATACTGATGACCACAGAGTGTGACTTATACTGATGACTACAGACTGAGACTTATGTTGATGACCACTGAGTGTGACTGATGCCAATGACCACAGGGTGTGACTGATGCCAATGACCACAGGGTGTGACTTATACTAATGACCACAGGGTGTGACTTATACTGATCACCACAGGGTGTGATTTATACTGATGACCACAGAGGAGTGACTTATACTGACGACCACAGGGTGTGACTTATACTGGTAATTACAGGGTGTGACTTATGTTGATGACCATAGGATGTGATTTATACTGATGACCAGAGAGTGTGACTTTTACTGATGATTACAGGGTGTGACTTATACTGATGTCCACTGGGTGAAACTTATACTGATGACCACAGGGTGTTGGAAATTTCCAACACTTATCATCTACTATTGTATTATAATAAATTACCATCACCTTGCTAATTCCAGTAGTTCTTAATACCACTAACAGTAGTGTTAATATGATTTAATCTGAGCCTATTGCTGATAATATGACTCCTGATCATGTAATATCGAGAGTTATTAATTGAAATTATTTAGTAACAGTTTTTATTCTGTTACGATCGAATGCTATGGAGAGTATAAATATCATCTCCATTTCTCGCTAGAGATCATTTATCGAGAATATGATAATTATTAAATCCCTATAATTGCAACCCAGTTCCTATTATTGCATTGCTTGGGGACACGAGGCAGCTCTGGCGAGCAGAGAGACGCCTGGAGAGTTTTCCAACAAGAATTACGTTGAAACTCCCTTAATAGTCACCAATTACCTCCCCACGTGTTCTGCAGTGCTTTGCCTATTAATAACGTGTCTACAATTTAAGCCACGACCCGTAATTACGTGTACACACTGTGGACGCTTGGGACTGGCAGACGCGAATTCTGGCAGAAGTGAATTTCGGCAGACCTCAGTATTTGATACGCTCACTTAAGTATATTCCTGTGTTTGATGCATCAAATTAGGCAGTACATTTGTGAGTAGTTTGTCGTCAGGAGGAGTGAACATCAAAAATACCATGTTAGTACTGTTTATCACTCATCTCAGTTTCATGAATATTTGAAATAATTCGTAGCCTAATCAATTGCTACTTAAATTCTCTTGATTGCAGCGTGTATACGAGGTGCCAGCAAGATTCTCATCAGTCGTGTTATTTACCTCGTGTTCTTTCTCTATTGGGATTCTGTGACCACGAGGACGAATGATGAACTGGCGTTAGAAATCGTTTTACAGCTAAGACACATTTTTCGTACAAATTTATTCAACCTGATTATTGATTCTATATAATTCATATAGAAATTTTTCCATTGAATAATTATTGCCAGATTTGGTAATTAATGTTTATGCTCTAACTGTGCTCAGTGTTTATGCTCAGTGATTAATGATCTTTAATATTCATGATTTGAATTACCATATATTTGAATCTATTGTAGTTTAGATTTCTCATGTTATTAATCCAACAATGAACTAGTGACGAACCACACTGGTTCCTAGATATATATGAACTTCTATAAATAACCCCCCAATGTTGATATTTGAGGCTTTGGCTTTAATTATTAATACAGTCTTCATTTTTTTCAAGTGATTATTCTTTGAATGAGTTTCCATAGACACTGGTTCTCTAATGTCATTCTGATGATCACTATTATTTGTTTTCCCTCTTTTTTCAAAAGAGGGTGGTCCTTCGATTTCTTTCAATACAATAATCAAATATTTAATTTCTGAGTTCAAGCCCCAGATACCCAACACAGGGTGTGACTTATTCTGATGACCACAGTGTGTGACTGATGATTACAGTTTGTGACATATACTGATGACTACAGGGTGTTACTTATAACGATGACCACAGAGTTTGACTTATACTGATAACCACAGGGTGTGACTTATGTTGATGACCATAGGGTGTGACTTACACTGATGACGACATGGTGTGACTTATACTGATGATTACAGGGTGCGGCCGATTGTGATGACCACAGGTTGTGACTCATACCGATGACCACAGGGTGTGACTTATGTTGATGACCACAGGATGTGACTTATACTGATGACTACAGGGTGTGACTTATACTGATGACCACAGGGTGTGAAGTATTCTGATGATTACAGGGTGTGACTAATACTGATGACCACAGGGTGTGACTTATTCTGATGACCAGAGGGGTGTGACTTATACTGACGATTACAGGGTGTTATTTATACTGATGACCACAGGGTGTGACTTTTGCTGATGATTACAGGGTTTGGCTAATACTGATGACCACAGGGTGTGACTTATACTTATGACCCTTAGGGTGTGACTTATACTGATGACCATAGGGTGAGACTTATACTGATGACAACAGGGTGTGACTTATTCTGATGACCACAGGGTGTGACTCATACTGATAACCACAGGGTGTGACTTATGTTGATGACCAAAGGGTGTAACTTATACTGATGACTACAGGGTGTGACTTATACTGATGAGAACCGGGTGTGACTTATACTGATGAATACAGGGTGTGACGTATTCTGATGAATACAGGGTGTGACTTATACTGATCAACCACAGGGTGTGACTTATACTGATTGCCACAGAGGTGTGACTAATACTGACGATTACAGGGTGTTACTTATACTGATGACCACAGGGTGTGACTTATACTGATGATTACAGGGTGTGACCGATTCTGATGACCACAGGGTGTGACTCAAGCTGATGGCCACAGGGTGTGACTTATGTTGATGACCACAGGGTGTGACTTATACTCATGAGAACAGGGTGTGACTTATACTGATGACAACAGGGTGTGACGTATTCTGATGATTACAGGGTGTGACTTATACTGATGACCACAGGGTGTGACTTATACTGATGACCACAGGGGTGTGACTTATACCGATGAATACAGGGTGTTACTTATACTGATTACCACAGGGTGTGACTTTTGTTGATGATTACAGGGTGTGACTTATACTGATGACCACAGGGTGAGACTTATACTGATGACCACAAAGTGTGACCTATTCTGATAACCACAGGGTGTGACGTATTCTGATGAATACAGGGTGTGACGTATTCTGATGAATACAGGGTGTGACTTATACTGATCAACCACAGGGTGTGACTTATACTGATGGCCACAGAAGTGTGACTAATACTGACGATTACAGGGTGTTACTTATACTGATGACCACAGGGTGTGACTTATACTGATGATTACAGGGTGTGACCGATTCTGATGACCACAGGGTGTGACTCATACTGATGATCACAGGGTGTGACCTATGTTGATGAACACAGGGTGTAACTTATACTGATGACTGCTGGGTGTGACTTATACTCACACAGAGCACAGAGGATTGACTTATACTGATGACCACAGGGTGTGACTTATTCCGATGATTACATTGTGTTACTTATGTTTATGATTACAGGGGGTGACTTATACTGATGATTACAGGGTGTGACATATGCTGATGACTACAGGGTGTTACTTATACTGATGATAACATGGTGTGACTTATACTGATAACCAAAGGATGTGAAGTATTCAGGTGATTACAGGGGTGTGACCTATGTTGATGACCACAGGGTGGGGCTTATACTGATGATTACTGGCTGTGACTTATGCTGATGACTTCAAGGTGTTACTTATACTGACGATAACAGGATGCGACTTATACTGATGACCACAGGGTGTGATTTATATTGATGAACAGAGGGTGTGACTTATACTGATGATTACAGGGTGTGGCTTATACTGCTGTCCTCAGGGTGTGACTTATACTGATGACCACAGGGTGTGACTTATACTGATGATTACAGGGTGTGACTTATGCTGATGATTACAAAGTGTGATTTATGTTGACGATTACAGGGTTTTACCTATACTGATGATCGTAGGGGTGTGGCTTATAATGATGGCCACAGGGTGTGACTTATACTGATGATTACAGAGTGTGATTTATGTTGACGATTAAAGGGTGTTACCTATACTGATAATCGTAGGGTGTGGCTTATAATGATGAAAACAGGGTGGGACTTATAATGATGACCACAGGGTGTGACTTATACTGATGACTACAGGGTCTGACTTATACTGATGACCACGGTATGTGATCTATCATGATGTTAAAAGGGTGTGACTTATACTGATAACCAGTGTGTGTGACTTATACAGATGGCTACAGGGGATGACTTATACTGATTATTACAGAGTGTGACTTATACTGATGGGAACAGGGTGTGACTTATACTGATGATCACAGGGTGTGACTTTTCCTGATTATTACAGGGTTTGACTAATACTGATGACCACAGGGTGTGACTTACACTTATGACCTTTAGGGTGTGACTTATATTGATGACCACAGGGTGAGACTTTTGCTGATGACCCTGTAAATCACACCCTGTAATCATCAGAATAAGTCGCACCCTTTAGTCATCAGTATAAGTCACACCTGATGACCACAGGTTGTGACATATACTGATAACTACAGGAAGTGACTTATACTGATAACCACAAGGTGGGACTTATACAGATGACCAGAGGATGTGTCTTATACTGATGACCACAGGGTGTGACTTATACTGATGGTCACAGGGTGTGTTTTATATTGATGATTACAGGGTGTGACTTATTCTGATGACCACAGGGTGTAACGTATACTGATGACCACAGGGTGTGACATAAACTGATGACCAGAAGGTGTGACCTACACTGATGGTCACAGGGTGTGACTTATATTGATGATTACAGGGTGTGAATTATTCTGATGACCACAGGGTGTGACTTATACTGATGACCACAAGGTGTGACTTATATTGATGATTACAGGGTGTGACATATACTGATGGCGACAGGGTGTGACTTATACTGATGATTACAGGGTGTTACCTATACTGATGATCGTAGGATGTGTCTTATACTGATGACCACAGGGTGTGACTTATAATGATGACCACAGGGTGTGACTTATGTTGATGACCACAGGGTGTGATTTATACTGATGACTAGAGGGTGTGAATTATACTGATGATTACAGTGTGTGACTTATACTGGTGACCACAGGATGTTACTTATACTGATGATTAGAGGGTGAGATTATACTGATGACAACAGGGTGTGTCTTGAACTGACGATTACAGTGTGTGACTTATAATGATGGCGAATGGGTGTGACTTATACTGATGACCACAGGATGTGATATTTTCTGATGACCACAGGGTGTGATATTTCTGATGATTACAGAGTGTTTCTTATACTGATGAATACAGGGTGTGATTCATACTGATGAGTACAGGGTGTTACGTATACTGATGATTATAGAGTGTAACTTATGTAGATGATCCCAGGGTGTGGCTTACATTGATAACCACAGGGTGTGACTTATGTTTATGACCACAGGTTGTGACTTCTACTGATGATTACAGTGTGTGACCTATTCTGATGATTTCAGGGTGTGACTTATACTGATGTCTACAAGGTGTGTGTTATGTTGATGACCACAGGGTGTGACTAATACTGATGATTATAGGGTTTGACTTCTACTGATGACTACAGGGTGTGACTAATACTGATGATTGCATGGTGTGACTTATACTGATGACCTCAGGGTGTGACTTACACTGATGACCACATGGATGGTACTTATACTGACGATTACCGGGAGGGACTTATTTTGATGACCACAGGTTGTGAATTATACTGATGACTGCAGGGTGTGACTTATACTGATGACCTCAGGGTGCGACTTACACTTATGACCACAGGATGTGACTTGTGCTGATGACCACAGGGTGTGACTTATACTGATGATCACAGGATGTGACTTATACTGATGATCACAGGATGTGACTTATACTGATGATCACAGGATGTGACTTATACTGATGACCACAATGTGTGACTAATGCTGATGACCACATGATGTGACTTATACTGATGACCACAGGGTGTGACTTATACTGACGTTTACAGGGTGTGCCCTGTACTGATGATCTCACGGTGTGACTTATACTGATGACCACAGAGTGTGACTTATACTGATGACTACAGACTGAGACTTATGTTGATGACCACTGGGTGTGACTGATGCCAATGACCACAGGGTGTGACTGATGCCAATTGTAACAATCGAGGCTTGTTGTAAAAATTATCCAGAATGGTTATCTACACAAGGGAGAATGGGAAGCTGGACCCGCGTGGGAGCATCCCCAGGGAATTAGCGGTGGAAATAACCTGACGCCTTTGTTCGTATAATGAATCATTCTGTAGTATTCACTTATTTAGAGAAAATAACGTTCAGTCAGTTTTGCATTCAAATTGTATTGTATAGTATTACGGCTTATAAAATCAAGAGTATTCTAATAATTAGAAGAAAGAGTTTAAGTCACAATCAGTGACGTCACGAGCGAGAACTAGGCCTCTAAGGCGGAGGGACCTGGCGGTCATAAGTCACCAGTTGCCATGTCCTCTATTTTTCTCAAAGGTCAAACAGCTATTTTGTAATTGGGAATAGCTCTTCCTTAAGATGTTTGTGTAATTTAACTTCAGTACAATAAATCAATCAATCTGGATAATTCAGTACGACAGAGGTTAATTGTTATAACTTAAACTTTGCTAAGTAACTCGGTAAGCTATGCGGAACAATACAATCTGGGCTCCTGGAGAGAGGAGCATCTGAGAGAGAAAAAATCAGTGTGGTTTGAGTAGCAGCTAGGGCAGGTGGCCTCCCCATCATCGGCCTCCCGACAGCACGAACATCCTAGCTGGTCGCCCAAGGTAAAGTTGCTTGGAGTTTCTTAGGGATAGTCCACTCATTGCCTCAAATGTTCACTTAGGGAGTGTTCAGTTAGGGAGTGCTCAATTATTTAGATTTTGCTTAATTTTTTAATAAATTAATTAGTGAATGTGCATTTTTATTATTTCCATTTTCTTTTGTATTTTTGTGAAATTGTCCTTGTCACGGGGTCCCCTCGTGGCCGAGTTGAGGTGGACGCCTATGCCCCTCGAATCCGAGTATATCATTCACATCCAATCAGGATTATCATCCCTGTTGATTTTAATTAACTCCACACATAAGATCCAAGGGTATTTAGGTTTACTAGTGGGGATCAAGCCCCAAGGTTGATTGTTTAGCGTGATCGAACCAGATCTCGATCATTGCTCATTTTGGTTACTGATCTGGTGGTGGCGGCGGAAAGGAGATCCTAGAAATTTTGCTAGAAGTCTATTTTCACGTCATACGGGTTGTAGAATCTCAAGTCGGTAAATCGTCTTGAGACCACGTGGCGTGGAGTCGGCTCGAGTAAAAGTCTTGGGGTCCCTTGGTTAAGAACTAAAGTAAAGAATACGGGTAAAGAGAGAAAAGGGGGGTAGAAGAAAGAGAGAGGAACCCCCTCCCGTGTTACAATGGTGCACAGCGATGGTTTCAACAATTTTGTTTGAATTGTTGAAAGGCTCATGCGTCTAACCATTCGGACACGTGCATGGAGGCCAGGGAGGACAGCCGCGGGCAGGATTAGTCGTGCGTCTCACAACAGTGCGTTTGAGTGAGGATTGGCGAATCTTGGGTCATGCGGGCTGATACGATTAAGGATGAGTTAGTAAGTAATTTCTGTTCAGTTTTATTGGGTAAGGAGACCGCTCCGAGTTTATTGGACTGGGTACCATACTCGACCCATTGCAATAGATTCAGAGGTGTTGGGAGCCATCATACTCTCAACAGCAGTTCCTTGTGGGCTGTCTGGGCGGATTTATCTGTGGGACGCCAGGAGATAGGTCCGAGGGCGTTGTTAGACGACCCGAAACGCTAAGGAAAAACGGAAATCCGTGAAGGGCGTTGCGGCATCCGAGGGACGGACTAGTAAACTACCTAGCAACGATTCAACGACTAAGTGATCGCACACTTAGTGGAGGTTGAGTCGCCTCTAGTCTTAATTGTTGCTGAAAGCTGCGTGTCGCTCTGTTAGAATCTAGACGGTCGAGACCCTAGGCTAGGCGCGGATGGCGAGCCAGTAGGAGCAATTATAGGA
>WNGS01028583.1:13137437-13150928 GCA_020271785.1 Procambarus virginalis | reverse complement strand
TCCTGACCCCACCAAAATGCTATAAAGTCGTAATTGTTTGGCACTTTCCTTGATAATTCCCTCCCTTGTACCGAAAAGGTTGTCGCTATTAATCCCAGTAATTGGAAATCTCTTATATGAAGAGTGATTTCACAAGATTAATTTTCACTTTCTAGAGACGAAGAATAGAGGGGTGAAATTATTACTGTATAAATACATGAAAGAATAATAATAAGGGCATATCAGTAAGATAGATTTTAGATCTATCATTACAACAATAGGATAGGAAACAGTAAATATGAACAATAATTTATAAAAAGTCACGATTGTTTCCTTTCACAGCCGTGATCGCTGAATTGTGTTAAGCATTGGTTAGCCATAAAAGTGAATGTTATGTTAGTTCAAGCTTCATGCTTTACTTTTCACCGTTTCTTTCACCGCATTTTCCTTCTTTATTTTCTTTAGGTATATCTCTAATAAGGTTGCAAAGTTTGACGAGGTATGTAATTGAATGAGAATTGCATTCTTTAAATTCGATTAAGTTATATATTTATAAAGGTTTATTTATATATTTCTTCTATAGTAATATTTTATGGAGTTGAATATATGAAGGGCGATATAAATTTTAATCGGTTTATATATTTAGTTTTTGTTTTCATTATTTCAATTAAGTCTTTAATTGTAAAGCCTAATTTGATTAGTATTTTGTTAGGGTGGGATGGTTTAGGATTAATTTCTCTTATGTTGGTGATTTATTATCAAAATGCAACATCTTTGCCTTGGGTTCGTAATTTACAGCCACGGTATTGTAATTCATTCTCTGCAAATATGAATGAGTTTAGGTAAATACAATAAGGCATGACCTCGTATTAGTTAATAGGCCTAATGTAGTTAGATGTTTGAGTTTATTTGACCCCCATCGCCTTTGCTGTGTCCAACTCTAGTTGGTATCCTTACACTTAATATTTGATAGTCTACATGTTCTTCACTGATTACTTAGTTTGACACAAATTCAAGTCATGAACTTTCTCTTGCAATTTGAAGACCTTTTTAATTAAATCTACTGTCGAGCTCCTCAAACACTGCCCTGTCTTTATCGTGAGGGAGTCCTTTTATATCATTAGTGTCCTCAGCATATCGTTTAATGATATTTTCGTGCTATTGTGGCAATCAAGGAACATGAGTTGTGTCTCGGTTTTATTTTTATTGTTATTTTCTGATTGTCTTTTTTCATTGCTTAATCCAATGGCTCTCAGACAGGAATTAGTTAATACATTGCATTAATGTGATTTCTTTGTGCAAGTGATTGGTGGGCAGCTTCCCTTGCATTTATTGTGGAAAATTGTCAAATTTTTTTGCATTCCTGACAGAAATTTGCCTATTTTCTTCATTGGAATGCTAGCTATCAATCCCATTATTATTTCCATGTTCAGTGCCTCCTTACTTTCACAGAGTATTCAGACGCAAGTAAACTGTTTCATTCTTCATTTCATTCTTTCTTTATTTCCCAAGGATGATCTGAAATTTATTCTCTGCATAATTAACTTTACATGTCATTCTTGTTGGGGCAATGAAATGCTGGCTTATAAAAAAAATAGTTGCTTCTTCCTAATTTAGTTCTCTACTGTTATAATCTGGCATATACCAGTATGACTGGTATATGCTGTGATCATACCTTAGTGTGATATATTGCAGTGTAGCATAGTATCACTATTATTTTGGCTATATTATGATGGACTATTGTGTATACTGTGTCTAGTTCCCGTGAATTGTTGTATATGACATGACTTATGTATCACTGTAAGTATTATGTATATATACAAGACATGTATCACTTGCGTATGTACTATTATATTTGTTGACCAAACCACACACTAGAATTTGAAGAGACGACGACGTTTCTGTCTCTTTTTTCAGCCACGTTATTGTGACTCATCATCTGCATATGGATGCCACACGTAAGCGTCTTACTCTGTTTAATCTCTTCGATTCTCTATCTTCCTTTAAATAGCCTTTTCGCGCCCATGAGTCTTCCTTTCTTACCGCCAAACGTCGAAAGAACCAACTCAGGTTTCTTAAAGACTGTCTTCCGGAAGATGTTCTCCTTATTTCTTTATCTCTCTTTCTCCAGTTCAACACTTCGTGTTCTCCTTTTCCTGAACATGCCCGCTTTCTTCTTCAAGATCTTATTCATGCCACCTCCTTGCAGTTGACGACGCTTTCTTAACAGTACATCAGCATCAACGCTTTCTGTCTTCTTCTCTTCCCAGTGATGTATGAATATCATATTTCCCATTGCATTTGACACTGCTCACCTCTCCTCTCCTCTTCCCACCACTCCTCCACACTACACAACAAACTTCAACGCCTGATTTCGAACAGTCCATGGGCTAAATGCTCTATCTGACTGTGGTACCAACCTTTCATCTTCCCCTCTTTCTAATCGCCAGCAAGAACTTCTTGGTCTTGGTCTCTCTTTTGCTACTTCCCCGGGCCCATGCTGTGGCATTAATCATAACTCTAGTACTCTTTCGGACTTTCTGATTTTAGGGGGGGGGGCCTTGTCCTCGTTCTTGATAGTTTGTTTTCTAAAAATTACCACCTTCCTTGTCACTTCCAGCTTGCCCTTGCCTCCCTGATATCAAACAACTCTATTCTTATCCTTCCTTCCAACAAAGGAAATTCGGTGTTGTTCTTGACCGTGAGGACTACCTCCAGAAAGCAGATGTCTTGCTCTCTGACTACTGCACATATGTTCCCCTAACTTCTAACCCTTTGGATTGCCTTAAAACTTCATTCAACCGCTAACTAAGATAGCTCTCCAGTCTTTGTCCTCCTGACTTCGATCTTATTAAACGTTTCCGTATCATCTTTCCCTTCTCTTCCTTATTTCTATGGTCTTCCTAAGACGCATAAACCTGGTTTTCCTCTTCGTCCTATCATTTCTTGAAGGGGCTCTGTCGGCAATCCTCTTGCGTCCTGGCTAGCTAAAGCTTTGACGCCTTACCTTGGCACTATTTCTCCTGCCCACCTTCGTCAATCTCAGGATTTTATAGAAAGACTGTGCCTGCAGCCCTCCTGTAAGATGCTTAGTCTTGATGTCGACTCTCTGTTTACAAATGTTCCCCATTGATGACGTTCTCTCTTTCCTTAGTCAGAAGGCGAATGAGAGCCTTCTTCCTCTCCCGCTTCCTACTGACGTTTTCCATGAACTCATTAGACTCTAACTCCTTCTCTTTCAACGGTAAACACTACTCTCAAACATTCGGTGTCCCTATGGAGTTCCCCGCTTTCCCCTGTTCATGCTAATCTCTACATGGAATACATTGAAACTGTCCTTCTTCCTTCTATTCATACTCGCCCCTCTCTCTGGCTTCGCTATGTTGATGACATTTTTGCTTTATGGCCTCATGACCTTAGTCCTTTCCAGCCTTTCCTCTCCTCTCTAAACAATCTAGCTCCTTCCAGCCATTTCAAAGTTGAACGGGAATCTAATTCCCTCCTTTCTTTTTTTGACGTTCACTGCTCTGTGTCCGGGTTCTCTTTCTCCGTTACTGCAAACCCATTCATAGTGATATGTATATTCTGTTCTTTTCCTACCATCCTACTTCTGTGTCCTCATATCTCTCTTCCTTCGCGCTCTACGCATCAGTAACTATCAGTTTTTTATTCTGAAATTTCCTTTATCTACAAATTTTACTCTACTGGTTGATACCTGGTTGATGGGGTTCTGGGAGTTCTTCTACTCCCCAAGCCCGGCCCGGGGCCTGATTTGACTTGTGAGAGTTTGGTCCACCAGGCTGTTGCTTGGAGCGGCCAGCAGGCCCATATACCCACCACAGCCCGGTTGGTCCGGCACTCCTTGAAGGAAACAATCTAGTTTCCTCTTGAAGATGTCCACGGTTGTTCCTGTAATATTTCTGATGCTCGCTGGTAGGACGTTGAACAACCGTGGACCTCTGATGTTCATACAGTGTTCTCTGATTGTGCCATGGCACCTCTGCTCTTCATTGGTTCTATTCTGCTTTTTCTTCCATGTCGTTCACTCCAGTACGTTGTCATTTTACTGTGCAGATTTGGGACCTGTTCCTCCAGTATTTTCCATGTGTATATTATTTGGTATCTCTCTCGTCTATTTCTAGTGAGTACATTTGGAGAGCTTTGAGACGATCCCAATAATTTAGGTGCTTTATCTCCTCTATGCGTGCCGTATATGTTCTCTGTATTCCCTCAATTTCAGCAATCTCTCCTGCTCTGAAGGGGGAAGTGAGTACTGAGCAGTACTCAAGACGGGACAACACAAGTGATTTGAAGAGTACAACCATTGTGTTGGGATCTCTGGACTTGAAGGTTCTCGTAATCCATCCTATCATTTTCTGGCTGACGCAATACTTGCTTGGTTATGCTCCCTAAACGTTAGGTCGTCGGACATCATTATTCCCAAATCCTTGACATGTTTTCCTACTATGGGCAGATTCGATTGTGTTTTGTACCCTGTATTTTGTTTAAGATCCTCATTTTTGCCGTACCAGAATACCTGGAATTTATCCCATTAAACATCATGTTATTTTCTGCTGCCCAATCGAAAACTTTGTTAATATCTGTTTGTAGTTTATCAATGTCTTCAGCAGAGGTAATTTTCATGCTGATTTTTGTATCATCTGCAAAGGATGACACGAAGCTGTGACTTGTGTTTTTGTCTATATCTGATATAAGAATAAGGAACAGCAGTGGTGCCAGGACTGTGCCTTGAGGTACAGAGCTTTCGACTGCGCTCGGACTCGATTTTACTTGATTGACTGTTACTCTTTGTGTTCTGTTCGACAGGAAATTGAGTATCCAGCGTCCTACTTTACCAGTTATACCCATTGACCTCATTTTGTGTGCATCAATNAGGCGAGTACGCACAAACACACACGCGCGACGCAGAGGGGAAGGGGTGGGCCCTCGCGGCTGAGTGGACAGCGCTCGGGGGTCGTTGTCCTAAGTGCCTGGTTCGATTCCCGGCAGAGGCGGCAACAATGGGCAAAGTTTCTTTCACCCTGTACCACAAACTCTTCACCTAGCGTAAATAGTTACCTGGGGGTTAGACAGCTGTTTACAGGCTGCTTCCTGGGATTTATGTGTACTCACCTATTTGTGCTTGCGGGGGTTGAGCTTTGTTCTTTGGTCCCGCCTATCAACTGTCAATCAACTGGTGTACAGATTCTTGAGCCTACTGGGCTCTATTTTTACATACATTTGAAACTGTGTATGGAGTCAGCCTCCACCACAACACTTCCTAATGCATTCTAATCACTAACTACACTGATACTGGAAAAGTTCTTTCTAATGTCTCTGTGGTTCATCTGGGTACTAAGTTTCTACCTGTGTCCCCTTGTTCGTGTTCCACCCGTGCTTAAGAGTTTGTCTTTGTCCACCTTGTAAATTCCCCTGAGAATTTTGTAGGTGGTTATCATGTCTCCCCTAACTCTTCTGTCTTCCAGAAACGTGAGTTTCAGCTCCTTTACTATTTCCTCGTAGCTCATTCATCTCAAATCAGGAACGAGTCTGGTGGCATCCCGCTGAATCTTCTCTAACTTTGTCTTGTGTTTAACTAAGTATAGACTCCAAGCTGGAGCTGCATATTCCATATTGGTCTGACATAAGTGGTATACAGGGTCCTGAACGATTCCTTACATAAGTTTCTAAAGGCAGTTCTTATGTTGGCCAGTCTAGCATATACCGCTGATGACATCCTTTTGATGTGGGCCTTTGGGGACAGGTTCGGAGTGATATCAACCCCCAGATCTTTCTCTTTTATTGATTCTTGTAGGATTTCACCTCCCAGATGTTACCTTGTGTTCAGCCTTCTGCTCCATTCCCCTAATTTCATTACATTGCACTTACCTGAGTTGAACTTTAGTAGCCATTTTCTAGACCATTCCTTCAGCCTGTCCAAGTCGTCCTATAGTCTCTGTGTATCATCATCATCTGTCTTGATTCTTCTCATAATTTTTGCATCATCAGCAAACGTTGAGAGGAATGAGTCTATACTTTCTGGAAGATCGTTTACATTTATTTGAAGCAGAATGGGTCCAAGTACAGAGCCCTGTGGGACTCCGCTGGTGACATCTCGCCACTCTAATGTCTCCCCCCCCCTCACAGTTACTCGCTGTTTCCTGTTGCTTAGATACTCCCTTATCCACTGGAGCACCTTACCTTTTACTCCTGCCCGCTGCTCCAACTTTCGTAACAGCATTTTATGGGGCACTGTGTCAAAAGCTTTCTGACAGTCCAAGAAAATAAAGTCTGCCCACTCTTCTCTTTCTTACCTAATTTTGTTGCTTGGCTATAGAACTCTATTAACCCTGTGAGGCACGATTTACCATCTCTGAACCCATGATGGTGGGGTGTTACAAAGCTATTTCCCTCCAAATGCTCTATGAGCCTTTTTCACACGATCTTCTGCATCACCTTGCATGGTATACAAGTTAGGGAAATTAGCCTGTAGTTCAGTGTCTCTTGCCTGTTACCCTGTGTGTGTGTACTCACCTAGTTGTACTCACCTAGTTGTGCTTGCGGGGGTTGAGCTCTGGCTCTTTGGTCCCGCCTCTCAACCGTCAATCAACAGGTGTACAGTTTCCTGAGCCTATTGGGCTCTATCATATCTACACTTGAAACTGTGTATGGAGTCAGCCTCCACCACATCGCTTCCTAATGCATTCCATTTGTCAACCACTCTGACACTAAAAAAGTTCTTTCTAATATCTCTGTGGCTCATTTGGGCACTCAGTTTCCACCTGTGTCCCCTAGTGCGTGTGCCCCTTGTGTTAAACAGCCTGTCTTTATCAACCCTGTCGATTCCCCTGAGAATCTTGAATGTGGTGATCATGTCCCCCCTAACTCTTCTGTCTTCCAACGAAGTGAGGTTTAATTCCTGCAGTCGCTCCTCGTAGCTCATACCTCTCAGCTCGGGTACTAGTCTGGTGGCAAACCTTTGAACCTTTTCCAGTTTAGTCTTATGCTTGACTAGATAGGGACTCCATGCTGGAGCCGCATACTCCAGGATTGGTCTGACATATGTGGTATATAATGTTCTGAAAGATTCCTTACACAAGTTTCTAAAGGCCGTTCTTATGTTAGCCAACCTGGCATATGCTGCTGATGTTATCCTCTTGATATGAGCTTCAGGGGACAGGTCTGGCGTGATATCAACCCCCAGGTCTTTCTAGGTACGTACAATGCGTACGTACACACACAAACACAGTAACATTGCGTACAATGAAGTACGCAAGGTTACTGTGTTTGTGTGTGTGTGTGTTTGTGTGTTAGAAATACATTTAGTAGATATAATAAAGTAAAAATAGATTGGTTAGAAAGGCGGGATCCAAGAGTTAATAACGAGATTCTACAGACACTAATAGCAAATACAAATAGTAAATACACACATACACACACACACACACAAACACAGTAACCTTGCGTATTTCATGGGAGTGTGAACAGTGAGACGATATTTATCACAAAACATTTAAGTTCTACAACTTTCGCTTAATTCATTGTGTATTTTGCTAAATGTTTGTTGGAATGATATGGACATGAGTTTCCTGGTCCACTCATACACACTGATCTTGTACATGAGTTTCCTGGCCCACTCATACACACTCATCTGGTACGTGGGTTTCCTTACCAACACCTACACACTGATCACACAAATGTCGTAGCTCTTTAAGACAAAGATATATATATATCTATAATGGCATATATGACAAATTTCAGTGTTGTGATATACTTTGATGAGATTATAGTTATGAGATGAGCTTCAAGACAACAGATCTCTTCCTGCAAGCAACGACTACCAGTTAAGGAAGCACTTTCCTACTTTGACATAACGTTAAGCTGTAAATGAAACTGCTTAACTAAAACAAAGAATGAAGTTTACAACTTTCCATTATTGAGGAACAACCAACCTCGTCCACACGCTTCTTGTCCCTACACACTCTCTCCTTGGCACCCTAACAGCAGGGTTCAAAAACATAAAATATAAAGTTAGCTGAATTTGCAAGCACAAGACGCCGGAAAACGACCAAATTAAATGTAAATTCTATCAAATTAATATCTCGGAAAAATTTGTTTTATGCATACCAGAGCTGGGCATCCAGAAGAAAAAATTAACGTTATGTGGATAAAGTTCACTGCTGTGAGAAGCGTTGCTGGGGTGAAACTTTATTAATAGTCAGAAGCATTCCAGAAGGTGTCAGAGCGTGAGATGCGTGAAGACTGAACGGCTTATATAAAAAAAACTTTGTGCAGTTGATAATGGTGTTTTATAATTATAAATTGCATTGGTTGTAATGATCTTTTCACGGGTGGACGAAGACCTCATAAGATAATCTGTCAGAAACTCCAAGCCTATAGAAAAGTTCGTGAGCCACCAGAACTATAGATAAATTATTCTGAAATTCCAGAATTACAAATAAATAACTCTGCTTCACAATATTATATATAAACGAGTCTCTGTGAACGATTTGAACTACAAACAAGTTGTACTCAACCCCCACAACACCTGAGAAGTCTTACAGAAACTCAAGAACTAGAGACAATTCTAGGTAAGCTACCAGACCCACAGACAAGTCTCTCTCTGAAGCACCTGATCTACAGACACACAGCAAATCACCTGATTGGAAGACTCGACTCTTCCTATCATTGTGATGCAGAATTCACCAAGCATTGGTTTGTTCACTCACTAGTAGGGAACGTGAGCTGGGCTATGACAGTCGTGAGACAAGTTAGTTTTACTTTACCGTAAATAACAAATTATTTACGTTAGCATGTTAGTTGTGGTTTTTGGGATAGTAGTCCAAAATGTGCTTTTGTACTAGGCAACGCAATGTTTTTCGTTTGTTTAGCCGATATCAAACGCCAAATTTCCTATTATAGAGTTTAAATTATCTTCATACATCTTACAACGTAGTTTTACTATGAAGTTAAAACGTTTCAAGCTGAATAAGAAGGTTTTGAACAGTGAGCTATTGTTTCTTTATTATGCACCATACCATACCCATCCCACATAACAAAGAGGATATTAATAAGGTATTAAAAGAATCAACACAAAGTAGAAGACGAAACAATGGACAAATTGAATAAGCTTATCCAATAGATAGATTTAGCAGTCCCCCATGGCTAAGTGGTAACACACTCGCCTGGCGTTTCGCGAGCGCTTTGGCCTGGGTTCGTATCCTGGCCGGGGAGGATTGACTTGGCGAAAATCCTTAACTGTAGCCTCTGTTCACCCAGCAGTGAATAGGTACCTGGTTGTAAAAGGATTTGGCAGGTCGTATTCGGGGGAAAATTAGGTTTAAGGACTTGCCCGAAACGCTATGCGTGCTAGAGGCTCTACACGAATGTAAGAATTCTTGTATATATATATAATAGATGATTAGATAAATAGAAGGATATACAGATGGATCGATGGATGAATAAGTAGATAGATTAATAGATGAATAGATAGATGGGTAGATAGTTGCTCCCATTCTCCTCGTACAACCTTCTACCCATCTATCTATTCATCTATTAATCTATCTACTTATCCATCCATCGGTCCATCTGTCTACCCATCTATTTATCTAATCATCTACTTTAGATGATTAGATAAATAGACAAGTTACATGACAAATAAATATATAGACAAATTTATTCTATTTAACAAGCTATTGTTAAATAGCGTATTAACAAGCTATTTAACAATAGCTTGTTAACTAGACAAACTTCAGACAAGTTACTCTGAACAAGTAATACGGTCAACACCCATCAGAGCTTACAATGCAGCCGTATATTTTGTCAACTGACAGCTTGCAAAGCAACCACCATTAGGATTGGTGCAGTTCCATGCAGCTGCAGTCGTTGCATAAATAAATATCTTCATAATCTGCAAGTGCCTTTAATAACTCAAATGCTGTGACTTAAATAAGATGGCGATAATAGATGGGTGAGGGATGAGTTATAACAGTGAGTTGTAACAATCGACTTGAGAATGGTCTAGGACAGACCGAATCGTCGTCGTCCCTTCACTTTCTAGTATGTGGTTTAGTCAACGAGTTATAACATTGTTCCTCCACACGTTGATGGATTCCTCAACACAGAGATGCTTTCATCAGCATCCAACACCAGGTGAGCTTTCCTACACATGCTACACACAAGGTCTAATGTGTGCTCACTCTGAATGCTTCCCCAGTACTGTTACTCTAAGACTCTAGATTAGTAACCCCATGAACGCATGCTTTATTCAACGCCATCTTGCATTAAATATTTGAACTTGTTTGGGTCTGGTCCTCCAACTGATATCACACAACCTAGTTTATTTCTTGAAAATGGTCGTTAGGTATTTCTCCCCATGTGCAAGCAAGGTTCATGTAATTGGATACATTTCCAGAATTCACATTATTCAATCAAAATGTATAATTGCAATCAGTGGCAAACCTATGAATTTTTTCAAGTTTCATTTGTATTGAATATAATATGAGATCCATTTATATTTCAAAACTGACCTAACAAATGTTAAACAAAGTTCTGGGCGATTCCCTGAACGGAATCTTCAAGGCATGTCTTTCTGATGGACAATCACCCACAAGAAGCTGATGATTTTCGTTTAATGTGGACTTCTGGTGAGAGGGTTTGTGTGATCTCAGCTAACAGGGGGTTTTATTCGTTCGACTCCAGAATGTTTTAATATTTTACTTGGAACTGTGTGCTATGTCTCCTGTTCACAGCTCTCTCTCTCTCTTTCTCTCTTATGACTAGGGTTCATCTGGGATGTCAAATGACGTACCTAGTGAAACTGAGAGGAAGAGCTGTTATCCAATCTCAGCTCATCTGAATCCTGCGCCTAGAATCACATTTATTTCATGAGAATGTACTTTGAAACTATCACATAGTGAACTACCATAAAGGAACTACCATATAAGGAACCTAATCAAACTGCAAACAAGAGCCGTAATCTTACCTCATCTCAATTGACACCTACTCCTGAAGGCCCATCTATTTCATGATCTTGTTATATGCATCAGTAGGACTAGCCTTAATTCATTAACAACATTCAGTTACTATCATCTAAGGAACAGGACGATGCCCGTAGCCAACTGTGTGCCAGAACCTTCATGTGTTCAGTTGGCCTGATATCCCATGTATCAACCTGTTGAGCGAACAAGTTCCAGATGCGAGTCAGCCTAGGAATGATGGAGTGATGTTCCTGAGAAAAGCACTTCCAGCATGAGACTATTGGAGATTGAGAGCATAGTTCTATAGGTGGCAACTACTGGTAGTCCACGAAGTTTGGCCAGGTGCGGAACTTTGAGGCTGTTGGCCTTCTACATAATAGTAAGACCACCAACGTCACGACGACTTTGAACTCTCTGATGTTCAGACCGCTCCCACTAGACTTGATCAAGACTAGAGATGAGCCTTCTTGCCCGTCTCTCCTCTATGTCCAAAAGTGATGGGACAAAGATGTGTGATGAATGGAGGGGAAGCAGGCGATCCTGGAAAACGGCGCATAATCTACATGAGAGCGAACTTGTGCTTCATATAAGGCTTTGCATCCCTTGCTGACAAGAAGTTGTGAGATGCACCGTAGGACTGTAAGTTTCCATTCTACCGTTTGAGATAGGTTAAGCACATGGCACTTCATTGTCATTGAAGAGTTGAACTTCATTCCCAAGATGTCAGTTTCATCTGTGAACGCTAGGGTTTTGCCACCCTTTTGCAAGCCTGTCCAATTTGCCATGTGCAGTTTCGTTATCATCATCGCTTGTGTCTTCTCAGCAGCAAATGTGACATGTCATCTATTACTCCACGTAGAAATCACTGAAGGTTGGTGATTGATGATACTTACAGCACTTGGCATTTGTTCCTTTCTGTATGTGAAGGTTAGAGTGCAGTCATCAACATAGGCTTGAGCTTCAGGAATGAGATAAAGTTGATCGGTGAAAATAGACATTCCACAGCAGAGGGCCAAGCACATTACCATGTGGAACGCTGGCTCCAATTGAGTGGCTTTCTGATTCTGCTTCATTGAGGACTACCCTTTGTGTCCGTTCTTGAAGGTAGTTTTTTTAATAACTCTAAGATGGAGCCTGAGATGCCTAGTGCTTGAATCTCCTCTACTAATCCAGAGTGCCAGACCCGATCAATGGTTCCTGCTATGTCTAGAGCAACAAGACAGCTGATCTTGGACTCATCCAGTGACTGATGCCACTTAGTGGAGAGATTTAGCAAGAGATCAGCAGTAGATCGACCTTTTCTAAAACTATACTGTCGATCACATATTAGCCGATGATGATACAAAAAATGATATTATTTGCAGAATGATTAGTGATTCTAGGATTTTACCAGTAATGAAAAGCAGAACACTGGTCTGTAGTTACCAACTACTGAGCGGCTCTTCTTTTTGTGTACTGGAACAACGTCTGCCTTCTTCCATAAGGAGGGCCAAATTCCTTGAGCTAGGCAGAGTTAGAAGAGGCATGTGAGAGAAGGAGCCAACAGGTCAGCGCAGCTGCGTAGTAGTCTTAGACTGACCTAATCTGACCTCACAGCTTTGATTGTGTCTTGCGTTTTAAGGAAGGGAAGGGAACTATTTGGAGAAAGCACCAAGCCATTATGACTATGGCACTGGGAAGGGGTTAGCATAAGGATTTTGGGATGGGACAGGGGGGGAGGAATTGCACCCAACCACTTGGAGGATCGTGGATTAAACGCTGACCTGCATGAAGCGAGACCGTCGCTCTACCGTCCAGCCTAAGTGGCGGCGTTTTAAGGAGATGAAGAACTTCAGCCTGCTGTATAACCACTTCAGTCATTCGTGAAAACAGTGCTTGGAGCAGGCACTGTTGTTCACTGTTTGCCAGTAGATCAGCATTCTCCTGATTGCAACAGTTCCATCCTCCTGGTTTAGAGGGGGGATTGTGTCCTCAGGTGAATATCCCTGCCAATTCTTCACCAGGGACCACCAGACCTTGGCTCCAACCAGTCCAGATGTAAGTTTTCTTCGCGTTTCGGATTCCCATCCGGTTATAGCCCACTTTTGAACTTCTTTCATTAGTCGACAAGATTATCTAGGAATGTTTCTTTTATGAGCCGAGGGATACCTTTAAAATCTCCTCCAGGCTTTGTTTTTGGTCTCAGCTGCCATCCGGCAGCGAATATCCAAATCAAGGCTGATCAGTGGGCTGGTCACATACTGCCAGTGAAGGATATGCCTATGCTGGAGGTCTAATATACGACTGGTGAAAGAGTTTGCTTTGCTGTTAAAGTATCCCAGGACAAGTCATTCCAATCAGTTACTTCAAGCTCTGAAGATTTCTGGCCAGTTCCCTCTGTCCAAGTCAGGTACTCGATCAGATTCTCACCTCGATCTGGTGGATAGCCATTGTAGTAAGGACATGTGGTAGTCTGAAGAACCAACATATCCCAGAGTCTGCAGGAACTATACTTGCAGGAAGGTCAGTTACGATAACATCGAGGGACGAGCCA
>WNGS01028583.1:13084982-13118781 GCA_020271785.1 Procambarus virginalis | reverse complement strand
AAAAAGATAGATATCACGGATCCCGAGCATACATTTTTTTCTTCCATAGAAGTGTTCAGTTGTCTATAAAGATATTGTATTTTGCAATATCTTTCCAGCTGCAATTGACACCAAGTGCCCCTCGACATCCATTCATTTCCACTCCTTTCTTGGAAGAATGCCAAATATGAGGGATTCCTCCCTTGCTCCTAACTAATTCTTTAAGGGTCCAGTTAAGGACCCAATTTGTCAGAGATCACATTTTCGATACTAATAGCCCAATTTTAGTCAACTTTAAACCCATATGTATTTCAGACGTAGTAAATCAAACCGAGTCAGTAAGCAAGACTCCAGCTCCTGTTCCCACTTAACCCTCTCTCATAACATATTTTCTAACAGTCCAGTCCCCCTCCGAATTAATTTAGAGCCGATTCAACAGACGGCGTCTGTGTAGAGTAGAGGCAGAAAGATTATTTTTTTTTTTGGAGGAAGTCCAATCAATGGGATGATTAGAATCCCTCATATGGCAGAAGAGAGCATTGTTAGTGTCTGCAGACTTAACACTTCTCTTGTGTTCTTTAAGTCTGCCATTCAGTGTACGTCCAGTTTCGCCAAAGTATTGGAGAGGACAAGACGAACAGGAAATAGAGTAGACAACAGCAGCATTAGAAGCAGGAGGAGCAGTGTGAACTAGATTGCTACGAAGTGTGTTAGTTTGTCGAAAGGCGAGCTTAATGTCAAGAGGACGAAAGGTATTGGTAAAGGTTTTGAGTTCAGATATGAAGGGAAGGCATAGTGCAGTGCTACTAGTGTTGGAAGCAGGTTTAGGATGAAAGAAATTTCGTTTAGCTTGAGAGTAGGCACAGTTGATGAAATGCAAAGGATAACCAAGGCGAGAGAAAGATTTGTAGATAAAGGCAATTTCAGAATCAAGAAACTGAGGGTCGCTGATGCGTAGAGCGCGGAGGAAGAGAGAGACGAGGACACTTTTCTTAACAGAAGGAGGATGGTAGGAAAAAGAAGTGAATATACATGCCACTATGCATGGGTTTACGGTAGACAGAGAAAGAGAACCCAGACACAGAGCTGTGAATATGAACGTCAAGAAAAGGAAGGAGGGAATTAGATTCCCACTCAACTTGAAATGGATAGAAGGAGCCAGATTGTTAAGAGAGGAGAGGAAAGCATTTGCCAATGTTTACACAAGTTATCCAATCAGCGCATGACCCTGAGTCACGTGACACTGGGCGGGATGGGAGAACTATGATCCTCTTCCAGTTGGAGCATTAAAAGTTCACTCGTGTCGCCGATCTCGACTGGGATCACTATTTACAATTTCCATTACTCCTTTTCCAGTTTCAATGGCCAATTTCCAATACAACTTTTCCAACTCTTGTTGAGTTTGGCGAATAATCGTCACTAACTGACTGGCAAGAGGCTCTGAAGAGTTTATCTGGCACACAGTCTCGGACAAGTAGGATCGCTTACACCCACCTGAGTGTTGTGTTGTCAACTTCTCTGCAGTTCGTTGACTCCTACTTTGAAAAGTGAAGCTGAAGTGTTAAGTGGTAGCCTTATGGATTATATCCACAGAAAAACCTTCAGTGACAGTGTTAAGTCTTTGCCTGATGAAGTGCTTTGCTGTGACATGTATGGAATGTGGCATTCCTGTGTATGCTGCAGAGCTGTACAGTGCTTTCCGGTTCATTGTCGCCAGAAGCTGTGTCGTTAACCAGTTGGATGTACAAAGGCAAACTCGTAATAACAACGAAAAATAACAATTGAGAATCAAACATTCGCTACATTGGTACGATAGGAACGTGGAGTGCGAAGAGGGGACACTACAACACTCTCAGTCTCAGTTTGGCGCCAGGATGACGCAACACTAGAGAGAGGGCAGGCTCAAGCGACCTGTCTACTAGAAGGACGCAACGCTAGTTGTGTGACGCTAGGACGAGCTGAGTGACGTAACACTTGAGAGAGAGAGCAGGCTCAAGCGACGTGTCTATTTGGAGGACCCAACGCCAGTTGTGTGACGCCAGGACGAGCTGAGTAACGCAACACCAGAGAGAGGGCAGGCTCTAGCGACGTGTCTACTAGAAGGACGCAAAGCCAGTTATCAGAGCAAGCAGCAGGAACGCTGTCAATTCGAGGAATTTATTTCTGCTGTGTACTTAGAACTTGTGAGGTGAAGTTTATTGTGATAGCACTCATATTATTACTGCTGATCTTGTTATTATGGGTGAAGAGTTGTGAGGAGTGAAGAGGAGAATAAATGAGAGATTATTTTATAGTTACGCTCCACTCCTGTGACAGTTAGGTCCACAACGGGCTCACCATAGCCGTGCTACTTGCTCCGCTCCTGTGCCAGGTAAGTTACGGGCTCACCATAGCCCGTGCTTCCTGGAACTTGCTCCGAGTAGCTGAATCTATAACAGCAACAACATGTGATTACGTTTACAGGGTTTATCCGACGAATTGTAATTCCTCTTTAAAGATGTTTTCATACGTAATTTATAGTGCAATACAGGCAAGTTTCATTATTCCTATCTTTACTCCTGTCAGTTCACCTGACCGTGCGTCGTTAAACTGATCGCACATAACAATGTTATTGTGAAGTGCATGCAGGCGGAACCTGGCACTTGTGTGTTGTGCCGCAGGTGTTTCAGTAAGTGTGGTGCTGCAGGTGTTTCAGTGAGTGTGGTGCTGCAGGTGTTTCAGTAAGTGTGATGCTGCAGGTGCTTCAGTGAGTGTGGTGCTGCGAGTGCTTCAGTGAGTGTGGTGCTGCAGGTGCTTCAGTGAGTGTGGTGCTGCAGGTGCTTCAGTGAGTGTGGTGCTGCCGGTGCTTCAGTGAGTGTGGTGCTGCAGGTGCTTCAGTGAGTGTGGTGCTGCAGGTGCTTCAGTGAGTGTGGTGCTGCAGGTGCTTCAGTGAGTGTGGTGCTGCAGGTGCTTCAGTGAGTGTGGTGCTACCGGTGCTTCAGTGAGTGTGGTGCTGCTGGTGCTTCAGTGAGTGTGGTGCTGCCGGTGCTTCAGTGAGTGTGGTGCTGCCGGTGTTTCAGTAAGTGTGATGCTGCAGGTGTTTCAGTAAGTGTGATGCTGCAGGTGTTTCAGTAAGTGTGATGCTGCAGGTGTTTCAGTGAGTGTGGTGCTGCGGGTGCTTCAGTGATTGTGATGCTGCAGGTGTTTCAGTAAGTGTGATGCTGCAGGTGTTTCAGTAAGTGTGATGCTGCAGGTGTTTCAGTAAGTGTGATGCTGCAGGTGTTTCAGTGAGTGTGGTGCTGCGGGTGCTTCAGTAAGTGTGGTGCTGCAGGTGTTTCAGTAAGTGTGGTGCTGCAGGTGCTTCAGTAAGTGTGGTGCTGCCGGTGCTTCAGTGAGTGTGGTGCTGCAGGTGCTTCAGTGAGTGTGGTGCTGCGGGTGCTTCAGTGAGTGTGGTGCTGTGAGTGCTTCAGTGAGTGTGGTGCTGCTGGTGCTTCAGTGAGTGTGGTGCTGCCGGTGCTTCAGTGAGTGTGGTGCTGCAGGTGCTTCAGTGAGTGTAGTGCTGCGAGTGCTTCAGTGAGTGTGGTGCCGCAGGTGCTTCAGTGAGTGTAGTGCTGCGAGTGCTTCAGTGAGTGTGGTGCTGCTGGTGCTTCAGTGAGTGTGGTGCTGCCGGTGCTTCAGTGAGTGTGGTGCTGCTGGTGCTTCAGCGAGTGTGGTGCTGCGAGTGCTTCAGTGAGTGTGGTGCTGCGAGTGCTTCAGTGAGTGTGGTGCCGCAGGTGCTTCAGTGAGTGTAGTGCTGCGAGTGCTTCAGTGAGTGTGGTGCTGCTGGTGCTTCAGTGAGTGTGGTGCTGCTGGTGCTTCAGTGAGTGTGGTGCTGCTGGTGCTTCAGTGAGTGTGGTGCTGCGAGTGCTTCAGTGAGTGTAGTGCTGCGAGTGCTTCAGTGAGTGTGGTGCTGCTGGTGCTTCAGTGAGTGTGGTGCTGCTGGTGCTTCAGTGAGTGTGGTGCTGCCGGTGCTTCAGTGAGTGTGGTGCTGCGAGTGCTTCAGTGAGTGTAGTGCTGCGAGTGCTTCAGTGAGTGTGGTGCTGCCGGTGTTTCAGTGAGTGTAGTGCTGCGAGTGCTTCAGTGAGTGTGGTGCTGCTGGTGCTTCAGTGAGTGTAGTGCTGCGGGTGCTTCAATGAGTGTGGTGCTGCGGGTGCTTCAGTGAGTGTGGTGCTGCGAGTGCTTCAGTGAGTGTGGTGCTCCTGGTGCTTCAGTGAGTGTGGTGCTGCCGGTGTTTTAGTGAGTGTGGTGCTGCAGGTGTTTCAGTGAGTGTGGTGCTGCAGGTGTTTCAGTGAGTTTGGTGCTGCAGGTGTTTCAGTGAGTGTGGTGCTAAAGGTGTTTCAGTGTGTGGTGCTGCAGGTGTTTCAGTGTGTGGTGCTGCAGGTGTTTCAGTGAGTTTGGTGCTGCAGGTGTTTCAGTGAGTGTGGTGCTGCAGGTGTTTCAGTGAGTTTGGTGCTGCAGGTGTTTCAGTGAGTTTGGTGCTGCAGGTGTTTCAGTGAGTGTGGTGCTGCAGGTGTTTCAGTGAGTGTGGTGCTGCAGGTGTTTCAGTGAGTTTGGTGCTGCAGGTGTTTCAGTGAGTGTGGTGCTGCTGGTGCTTCAGTGAGTGTGGTGCTGCCGGTGTTTTAGTGAGTGTGGTGCTGCAGGTGTTTCAGTGAGTTTGGTGCTGCAGGTGTTTCAGTGAGTGTGGTGCTGCAGGTGTTTCAGTGAGTGTGGTGCTGCCGGTGTTTTAATGAGTGTGGTGCTGCAGGTGTTTCAGTGAGTGTGGTGCTGCAGGTGTTTCAGTGAGTTTGGTGCTGCAGGTGTTTCAGTGAGTGTGGTGCTGCAGGTGTTTCAGTGTGTGGTGCTGCAGGTGTTTCAGTGAGTTTGGTGCCACAGGTGCCTCAGTGAATGTGGTGCCACAGGTGCCTCAATGAATATGGTGCCACAGGTGCTTCAGTGAGTGTGGTGCCACAGGTGCCTCAGTGAGTGTGGTGCCGCAGGTGCTTCAGTGAATGTGGTGCCGCAGGTGCTTCAGTGAGTGTGGTGCCGCAGGTGCTTCAGCGAGTGTGGTGCCGCAGGTGCTTCAGCGAGTGTGCCAATGGTCGTCGGGACTGTTGAATTGAATGACTAGTTTCACCTCAACAGTTACGGTGCCAAAAGTGTGAGGTTTTTTCATTCCTACTGATGTTACGTTAATATAACTACCTCGCTTGGGAGGCAGATCTCAATCAGAAAGGACTGCTTGGATGCAGGTTTTACTTTAAGCGTGAGACCATAGGAAAGCGGGAGCAAACTGCAAGCATACCACTTTAGGGTGGAATTTCATCCACTTAGGTTGCTGGCTCCTTCTAGTGATAAAAACCAATAAGGGTAACTGACGAGTTCTCACTTTGTATTTTTTGACGTGTGGCGCTATGAATTGGATTCAAACTCAAGAGCAAATTTACATAAAGATTCATAAGTATGAATGACCTTGCAGAACATTGGTAAGTGGGACTGTATTATCGTGGGGTTGAACGTAAAGACCGTTTCTTATGAACAATAATAATTTATTCAACAAAAGACTAGCATCAGTACAACAACGAGTTTACGTTACTTTTATTGTCTTCCAGTGGCATGATAGATACAGCTAATTCAACAGCCTAGTTGAACCACGGAATAGTATCCGTAATCGTGGGCTGAATAATGACTCTTAACTGAACAGAAGTGTGCCCATTGATGGCTCAAGCTTGCAACCAATAGTTCTCACAGCCCTCCCTGTGAGATAAATACTACAATCACAAATTGCTCTGACTCTCGCAGCCCTCCCTGCAAGATAACAAACGTAACTTGGTGGGTAATCCAACACTGGTAACCCCCTCTCAAGTTTTACATTAACACTTGTCTCTCACGACAAAAACAACAATAGTAGAAGTACACTAGATGAATTCAGTAACAACTACGTTAATTGTCCACAGCAGTCAGCAACAATTCAATTACTTTAACACAATTATGTCTCAACGATACTCAACTGACGACAATAATTCGAAGGCCCTTAATTACACCACACATGACCCGTCAGGCATTCTGTGAGTAATTCCCAATTAATTACTGTCACACCGACAGCCTGTTAATCCAGACGAGTTACGTTAGACCATCTGCCACCCAATCGACAGTTGTCTCCACGGTCTATGGCAAAAATTACATTAACGAGGGTTCTCTTTACTCTGCTTCCCTATGTTACTCTGCACCCTGCATAAGCGGGCAACATCAGCACTGTGAATTCACTTGGTGGCGGGTGCTAATTACCTAAATCAGCTACGAGTGCCTAATCAACTGTCCTGTAGACAGATACGATTAGTTCAACGAGTTATGCTAGTTCAATTGACTTCACCCATGACAGCTAGTCAACCCTGTACGTTAATTAATTACTTAATTGCCCTGAGCCACTGACTAACCATCCTGCCGGCGGTTAATTAGTCCCTCAAGTTATGTTAACACTACTTCCAGTCGCCCTCCCGACAGATCCTCATCACTGTGTGAACTCACTATGAACTGATGCTAATTACACAAATTAGCAAGAGGTGATAAACTAGCAGTCCAACTGACAGATAATTTCACCTACGTAGTTACTTTAACTTCAGTACTGTCTCTACAATGCATCAGTACCCTCATTAAGTAATGTCCCCAATGACGTTAATGACTTTAAATTCTCATGGAATCCTTCACAAGCTCACCAAGAATATTGTCAACAGATATCACAACATGGTACACCTTTACATTCCACTGCAATTGAAAGAATACTCGATGTCAAGACTGTCCACTGGCTTCGAAGCCAGCTTCTAAGTCTGATACACCAATACAGAATTCAGGTACTTACTCTCTTTCTTCATACCGGTCCTACTCATACCACACTTCCATACTTCCCCACCCAACTGAAGTAGCTGTAGACTGAAGCTGAAGTAGGCTGAAGTGGAAGCTCTCCCACTTCCTTCACGTGGTCAGACAGGACCACAGGTGACTGGCCCCGGTGTCAAGACACAAGACACAGCGTGGTGGGCGGTACACAAACGCCCTAGGTTTGGCACAGTATAGGTATTGTATAGCGAGATTAGCGCAGTAGCCCTTCTCGCACCTAGTGATGGTAGGAACACGCCCTCACATGGCGCGGTACAACACTAGCACGACGTCGGCTTGGAAAAAAGCTAGTCACGTAAGCAAGATTTCCTTCCACACTAGAAAACCTTCCTGAGTTCGTCTCTCACAGGTACCTTCTGACTAAGGCACGATTGACGAATGATGTCATTACGACACGCAGATATAACTACCACCAACAGTCCATTTCCTCTGTGTGGCTTCCTGGCTATCACGCGGAAGATGATGATCACAAGTAAAGTTCACTTCTGTATAACTCGACGATAACCCTGTTCACGATTCTTACTTCCACGGTTCCGGGACGATGGCCCGACGATAGAGAGCTACTTTTGTGTCTATGCAGGTGACATTTCCAATGCTTGGCAGATCAAGGAAAATCACAGCCTCTCCAAGCACAGACAAGGCAAGAATGGGTTTTGGCGCCAAACGAGGGCCCACCTCGGCTGGACACCTCTCAGCTCAAATGCACCAATCACAGACAAGCATCTCCAGAGGCCTGGTGCATCGACGAATCACCTCTCTCCTTGAGATTGCGCAATCTATTACTTAATGGCACGAGGGAGCTGGTAGTGGAGGGGGATCGGCCTACGACCGGTGACCACCCTCATCCCTCCTCTCCTCTTAAACGTGTACAAAAAATCACATGAAATAAATTCATCGCAATAGCTTCCCTCATAGATATGCTACAGTGACTCCTGTAGCTTTGTTGGAAAACCCTTGTTAAGGGCTGTCCGTAGACACCCATCAAGACTGCCTAGGTTGCGTACTACTCAAACTTGGGCCGTGTGCATGCTTCTGTGCACACACATTACAGTGCACAAGGGAGCAGGAAAATCAATCTCCTGACAAAAAGCTCTCACAAGAAGATGTGTTTTTGTGAATTACTGGGAATCCAGACGATGGTCGTTTCACAAGATTCCAAGTGAATAGAGTTTTATTAAAGATTGTCCTGGGAGAAGAAGATAGCACCCCGAAGTTAGTAAACATGCTGGGACTGGGTAGTATAGTCCCCGGCTGTGTTTGAGACTAACTTGTCAATATGAGACCAAAGAAATTAGAGAGTATCACAATAGGCCTATTGCCAAATACTTGGTGGGTCCAGCTTAAATCCATTCCTATCTCCCCACATGTACCTATCTCCCCCATGTACCTATCTCCCACATGTACCTATCTCCCTCATGTACCTATCTCCCACATATACCTACCTCCCCCATGTACCTAGCTCCCCATGTGTCTATCTCCCGCATGTGCCTATCTCCCCCATGTACCTATCTCCCCCATGTACCTATCTCCCCATGTGTCTATCTCCTCCAAGTACCTATCTCCCACATGTGCCTATCTCCCCCATGTACCTATCTACCCCATGTACTTTTCGATATATTCATGAAACATGTTAAACTGTTTGTGCTCATTAATGCTTGCTGGCTTATCAATATCTGTTTAAAAACATATATTTTCATATATACCTTCTTAAACTAATTTTCTCTAAGATGTATCCACTGTTATGTCTTCTGGCCTGTGGGAAATTTTTACCCACTATATCTATATTATTATCTAAGAAATGTATTATTTCTATATCATATCTAAATCATAACAAAATCATATCAAAATCATATCAGCATCAACAGATTCATTATACATCTGGATCCTACAAGACAATGCCACCTATGATCATGAACAACCATAGGGCCCTTGGTTGCCTACGTGACTTTGTGCATGATTTCTCAAGGATCCAGAAGGTTCTAGAAGGATTTCTTAAATAAAAACTATTGGAACAATTGAATCGATTTCGGGTACGGATTAAATCAAATCCTTTATAAGAATCAATAGTGCTAGCAAGTATTACTTATAATCTTTAAATTCTATATCTAATTATATTATAATCACATTTTATCTCAATCAAATGTCTAGACAGTAAAAATAATCAATCAATATTCATTGAAAGCTACCCTCTCTAGGAAGTGGGTGGAGTCAAACTCGGGAGTAAGCGACCTGCGGGGCAAGGAAAAATTCCTAGAACATTTCTATATAAGAGTGTAGAGTGGAGAACACAAAGTGACACCATCATCCTACTGCAAACACAATTAAGAATATAATCACGTAGCAAGGCTACTAGAACAATCTACAGCAAAGCTGTCATATAAAATATCGTGCCTAAACTCGACAAGAGAGTTATTTGGTCTGGCACACTCGTCAGACAGGCACCCAGGCATTCAGAGAAGTATATTGAATGTTATTTAGTGTATTAATAGGCCAATTGTATGCTTGTATAACTTTAAGCGGATTGAAAACATAAATCATTTTGTTACTAACTTTGATGTGTTTTTTTTGGGTTAATATATCCAATAAGTCTGTCTGTCGGTTACGGGGTGAGGCAACACCTCATATTTCAGTAAATTTATAAATATTGTAGCAACAGAATTTTTTCCAGGACCCTAGATACTCATGAGCTAAACTGCCTCATAAGAGTCCCTAGTCTGGGAAGAGTTTCAGTCAGGCTGACTGAATCTCTTTATATAGATTGAATATATCTATATATATACTTGAACATATAGATTAAGTTAACAATTGCTTACTAGTTATCATATAAGTTTATCTAATTGAATTTAATCTCTTGTACTTAGTTAATAACACTATGACCACATTTAAGGCTCTTTAATATACTTCCTCAATTTAAATTGTTGTTTATAGTAAATGAATATTGGCTGTTAATAGTTATGGTGCTAGGCTGGACTGTGTATATGTTGAAATCCCTGATTTAAACAGAACCAGTGTTCAGTCATAGAACTGAATTTATTAAAATCTTATCCTTGTATTAAAAATACAAGCTGATGTGAGATAATACCACGGAGTATTATCACCACGGAGTATTATCACCTACACCACGGAGACACCAGTCTCCGTGGTGTAGTGGTAAGACACTCGCCTGGCGTTCCGCGAGCGCTATGTCATGGGTTCGTATCCTGGCCGGGGAGGATTTACTGGGCGCAAATCCTTAACTGTAGCCTCTGTTTAACGCAACAGTAAAATGTGTACTTGGATGAAAAAACGATTCTTCGCGGCAGAGATCGTATTCCAGAGACCTGCCCGAAACGCTACGCGTACTAGTGGCTGTACAAGAATGTAACAACTCTTGTATATATCTCAAAAAAAAAAATAATTGCCTGCAGGTGGATTGTGGATCTTCAGTCAACCTCTTCATTTATCCCCACCTGCCCCTTACAGCCCACAGTCTGTCATTAGGAAAAGAGGAGCTAGGATTTATGACTCTAGCTAGAGACTTTAGTTGAATTAATTTTGCATACAGTATTTTTTTAATTTGTAGTACAGTACAAGTCCCTAGTAGTTCTCCTCTCATATCAATCCCGGCAGTTTTCCCCACATTTATGGTCTTTCGAACCTAGATGATTATTCCGGTTAACTAGGACCAATTTATGGTCTTTGAACATACATAGTCTAGAAACTAGATTATATTTCAATATCAAATATATAAGAAACTTCTTGATTTTGCATTGTAATAATTTTTACGTATTATAGCCTAACCTAGCTAACAGCCAATATTTATAATATTTATATATTAAAGTGAAGAAATTGTTTACAGTGGCTTAAGCCACATTATCCATTAGCTAGTACGCATTCATAGCATACCAGTAACTGTTCTGTGTTAAAAACCACAGTACTTAATTTTATGAGTGTCACAGACACAATTACATCTTACTTCATATATACCATTTACCTCACTTGTGGCAAGCTATACACACATTAAGTGTATTATCCTGCATTATCTTTAATCAACTGATTTTCAGAGATGCCCATTACAAAGTTCTCTTTAAAAAAGTGTTTTTAACACAATAAGAACAGTTCATTACATATATCCATAATCAACTGTATCAATCCCTATTACAGGTAAAACCAGTAGGTATTCTACTGTATTTTATCAAACCCCTATTAGAATAATAGATCTTGTAATGATTTTGCAAAAATAGTGCCATTTACTATTTTTCAAAAATTATTACAAGTTTTACTGATTTGGTGCATTCGATGAATTCGGATGACAAACCTAATTATTACACTTTTGACAATTGAGCACCTGTTATATCCAAATTCCAGGGAGGAAAGGAAGGACAATCTTCGGAATCATTATCTAAGTAAACAAGAAAGCTCATTTATCAAAATTCATTAACATACATAGTTTTATCAAAGAGAAATATCTCGGAAACTCCGAAACTCGGAAAGATCCAAATGACTCTTAATTCTTCACCTGCTACAGAAACAGGAAAGAAAAGGACACTTATAAAGTGTCTAAACAATCACTTGATTCAACAGTTTGACAGATGTTAAGAGTTAGCTAATCAAGTATTTCTTGATTTAATTATCTTGAAAAACAGAGTAAAAACTGCTGTTGAAAGATTTGATCAAATGAAAGACCCTTCTGAGACTTATTTGGCAGAAAGAGCTAATGCTGATTTAACCAAAAGGAAACTTCAGGATCTCAGAGATGAAACAGCAATTTATGAAAATAAAATCCAGGATCAACTAGATCCTTTAATCAAGCTAGCATTACCAGCAGTAGCCCAACCAAATGTGAGCACATGTACTCAGTTTGGTCCCTCAACTATCCTACATATAGCAGCCGAGCTCCCAAAGGTACAATTACCATGTTTTGGGGGCAAAGCTGAAGAAGGCCACACATTTACAATGCTAACCATCATATATACATTTTCTTCTGTTCTCCATGGACAGGGTTAGAGATGTGTTAAACATATATTTCAAGGGTTTATTGAACAATCAACCACTGAAGGTGTGTCGGTGCTTTTAAAATGATAAGCTAACCTATATACGTAAATACATAGATACACAGGTTTATGTATGCCTTACATAAAGTGTTCGATGTGTCTTCTACACAGTGTCATTAATGTACATTTACAAAGGTGAAATATAATTCTGATCAGCTTCCATATATACTTTATACCCATACATATGCATACACACACATATACATATATACACACATGCATTCACAGACATTTGTCTCATTCACTCTGACAGGGTGAGATAGCTGATAAAGAAACTAGTGTGCAATTAAGCACTTAATCACTGAAGGTGATTAAGGTGCTTTTACAAGCTCAGGTTATATAGTTACATCATATACATTGTATAATTAATCTATTACATGGTCAATCTTGGGTACAAGTCCAATATATCGTCAAGTGTTCCAGTACTCATATAGTAATTACAGAGTTCAGCATACCTTAGCCCAGGAGGGCGAAAGTCAGCCAGTATGGGACATTCTACAATATATGTTCAAGAGAGTGCATGTTTTCTCTTTCACAAAGTTGACACATAGTGTACTCGACATTTGGGTTTTGAGAAAGCTGCCAGATACGTCTATATCCCAGACGTATTCTGGCCACTATAACATCACATTGCCGGGTTCTTGTTCTATTAGTCCCATATGTGAATGTTTCCTCACGATATCTTTCATAATATTTAATGCTACAACTTCCAGGTCTTTTTGAATTTGTTAGGTCGGTGAGATCTTCATTAGATATTTGTTTAAGTATTCTCTTTGTCACTGCTAATGAAATACCCATATCAATTTTCAAAATACCCCGTTTAGACTGTAGGGGTTCCAGGTAAATTTGAAAAATCTGTTTAGACTGTAGGGGGTTCCAGGTAAATTTGAAAAATCTGTTTAGACTGTTTGGGGGTTCCAGGTCACTAATTTGGAATTAAAGAATTCTTATGAGAAAAATAATTTCCGAGATCTTAGAAGTTTGTTAAATTAAGAGTTCATATGGGAAAATATGTAAGAAAATCTTATAGAAAATTTCAGGGGCACAGTTCGCTCTCATCTTACTGAGAATAAACTCTATGGACAATTTGCGCTTGTTAGTAGTAGGAGTACAGTCTAAAGAGGATTTTTTATTTTTTAAATCCTGTTTTAGACTGTAGGGGGTTCCAGGTAAATTTGAAAAATCCCGTTTAGACTGTACGGGTTCCAGGTGAATTTGCCCACTCACTGATTTGGAATTAAATAATTCTTTTGAGAAAAATAATTTCCGAATCTTAGATATTTGTTAAGAGTTCTTATGGGAGAAAATAAGTAAGAAATCTTATAGAAAATTCAGGGGCAAAGTTCACTATCATCTTACTGCGAATAAACTCTACAGACAATTTCTGCATGTTTTCAAAATCACGCATTTTTCGAAGACCATTTTCTGAGAATATGTTCTTAGAAGTTTGTTAAGACTTCTTATGAGAAAATAATTTCATAGAAGTTCCGTGGTGTAGTGGTAAGACACTTGCCTGGCGTTCCGCGAGCACTTTGTCATGGGTTCGTATCCTGGCTGGGGAAGATTTACTGGGCGCAAATCCTAAACTGTAGCCTCTGTTTAACTCAACAGTAAAATGTGTACTTGGTTGTAAAACAATTCTTTGCGGCGGGATCGTATTCCAGGGACCTGTCCAAAACGCTACGCGTACTAGTGGCTGTACAAGAATGTAACAACTCTTGTATATATCTCAAAAAAAAAGTTTGTTATAAAAAGTCAGGGCAAAGTTGGTTTTTGTATTACTGAGAATAAGAAAAACGGACATCTAGGATTGACAACCAGAGCGCAACTCCATAGTCTCCCGAGACTGAAGGATGCTACTACTTTACCAGTTATACCCATTGACCTCATTTTGTGGGCAATCACTCCATGGTCACATTTGTCGAATGCCTTTGCAAAATCTGTGTATACGACATCTGCATTATATTTTTCCTCTAATGCCTCAGTGATTTTGTCATAGTGGTCAAATAGCTTGGAGAGGCATGATCTTCCTGCTCTAAATCCATGTTGGCCTGGATTGTGGAGGTCATTGGTTTCCATGAATCTAGTGACTTGACTCCTGATCACTCTCTCAAATACTTTTATTATGTGGGACGTTAGTGCAACTGGTCTATAATTCTTTGCCAATGCTTTGCTACCACCCTTGTGTAGAGGGGCAATGTCTGCTGCTTTAAGCGCATCTGGTATCTCCCGTGTCCAAGCTCTCCCTCCACACTATACTGAGTGTCTGTGCTACTGGCACTTTGCATTTCTTTATAAATATTGAATTCCATGAGTCTGGACCCAGGGCTGAGTGCATGGGCATATGTCAATTTCTCTTTCAAAATCTGCCACACTCGTGTTGATATCAGTTATATTTACAGGTGTTTGAGTATCATTCATAAAGAAATTGTCCGAATCTTCCACTTTCATGCTGAGTATCGGAGTGCTAAACATGTCTTTATACTACTTTTTTAGGATTTCACTAATTTCTTTGTCATCCTCAGTGTATGAACCTTCACTAATAGGAATAGGTCCAATTCTGACAGTGGTTTTCGCTTTTAATTTAGGATGTGTGAAGATATATTTTGTGTTTTCTTTATTTCTTGAATTGCTTTCTGTTCTTCAGTCTTCAGTCTTCTGAATGCTTCAGTCTCTGTTCGATTTCTTCAATCTCCCTGTTTAAATTATTTTTTCTTTGTATGGAGAGTCGTGTCTGCTTAAGCATTTCCGTTAATTTCTTCCTCCTTTTGTAATGTCGTCTGCGTTCTCTGTCTATAATGGACCTCTTTCTGACTTTCCTCAAAGGAACATGTTTCAGACAGACTTCATATGCTTCAGAAGTCAGTTTTTCTATTCCTTGTGTAGGATTTTGATTTCTTAGAACATTTTCCCATTGAATGTTTGTAAGTTCCCTGTTAATTTTCTCCCAGTCTATCATTTTATTATTTAAATTTTATTTATTGAATAGCCCTTCTCACTTGTTGTTTCTCTTGGGCCTACTACCATTATTAATGTTAGTTTGCACTTCAATGAGCTTGTGGTCCGAGTACGTAGTGTCTGAGACAATAATGTCTCTGATTAGCTCCTCATTGTTCGTGAATATCAGGTCCAGCGTGTTTTCGTTCCTAGTTGGTTCTGTAATCTGCTGATTGAGAGAGAATTTGTAACAGAATCTCAGTAGTTCTCTGACCTGTGGTTGGTTATTTCCAGGTTAACTTCTTGCTATAATGTTATTGTTTACTATTCTCCATTTTAAACTGGGTTGATTGAAGTCACCAAGGAAGATGATGGTTTTGCTAGGTTAACAAGGATATTCTCTATTTTGTGGATCTGTTCAGTGAATTCCTCAACTGTTGCATCTGGAGTTTTGTATATTAAAATAATAAGTAGATTCATATTTTCTACCTTGATTCCAAGTACCTCTACCACCTCATTGGACGAGTTCAGGAGCTCTGTGCATGCCAGCTCCTCTTTAATATACAGACCTACTCCTCCACTTGACCTAATTACTTTGTCATATCTATATAGATTATAATTCGGAATCCAGATTTCACTATCCATGTGGTCTTTTGTGTGGGTTTCTGTAAATGCACCAAATATTCAATTCGATTCTATTAGGAGGCTTTTTATGAACTTAACTTTATTTCTCGATTTTGGTTTCAAGCCTTGTATGTTTGAAAATATGAATGTTTTCCCACATTGCGTGTCACTTCTGGTGGGCATTGGTAGTTCTCCCCCAACTCTACCCAGGTCCAGGGTGTGTTGTTTTGGACCTAACTTAACTTGCATAACCTAACTTAACCTAACCAAAGATAACTTAACCTAACTTACCTAACCTAACCTAACTTACCTAACCTAGCTTACATAACCTAACATAACCTAACTCACCCAACCTAACTTAACCTAAAACAACCCAACCTAACCAAACTTAACCTAACTTAACTAACCTAACCTAACTTAACTTGCATAACGTAACCTACCCTAACTTATCCCAACCTAACCCAACTTAACCTAAAATAACCTAAAATAACCCAACCTACCCTAACTTAACCTAACTAACTAACCTAACTTATCTTGCATAACTTAACCTAACTTATCCTACCCTAACTTACCTAATCTAACCTAACTTACCTAACCTAACTTAACCTAACCTAACCCCTAACATAACTAACCTAACCTAACTTAACTAACCTAACATAACCTAACTTTTTTTTTTAGTTTAGTTCATTTATTATGCACCCCATACCCATCTTGTGGGCGGTAGTGGAAAGGGTTACAGAGGCACATAATGGGCTCAGGGACTGAACCCCACAATTCATTTAGCTAAGCAAGTTACAATCTTGATGAGCTAGTTACAAAATTCAATATAAGTCGTCGCATCAACAATGGGTTCGAGATCGACCTCAAGTACAGGTTCTAAATTAAGCAACTGACGTATGTGAAGAGCTAGTGTCAAAATTTATATGTTTGTCCTGCACACCGCCCCCCATCCAGTGGGCAGCGGTGGATAGGTTACAATCACTTAGTTACTACCTACAGTTAGCAAACTGGGGATATTTGGCTAAAATTTCTGGTAGCAGATCATTTTGAATGAAATATTTACACATCGCTGGAACATTGGTTATAGAATTGTCTCTAAATTCACGTATCTTTTCGCACTCCATCACATAGTGACGGAGGGTGTGCGAATAATTTTGTTGACACAGTTTACATTTGGTCAGGTCTACATCGGCAGATAATGAGAATTCCCAGAGATACTTGTAACCGAGTCTAAGCCGAGCAGCAGTAACATCTAGAAGTCTGCTGATTTTATTGGATGATCCATAGATGTGTGGCTCCTCTTGCATGATAGTATGATGATAGATGGAATTACTGGTGTCAATTTCACTTTGCCTCAGATCTACAAGATCTTGTTGAAGTTCTCGGTGTACTGCTGCTCTCAGATTGCTCATTGACAATCCAAGGTTACACTCAACGGCTCCTTTAAAGGCAGATTCTTTGGCTTACTTATCAGCTCTATCATGCATTCGGAGGCTAACATGAGATGGAGACCACATGAAATGGACTGTTACCATCCTTAATAATTTTGTTGTATTTGTGTCTAGCTTCGGACACGAGCATGTTACAGTTATGTCTTAAAGAGTTGAGAGCATTTAAGGATGATAAGGAGTCACTTACAATTAATGTATCAAGTTTGGAGACTTGTACACATTTCAGTGCAAGGATCAAGGCAAATAGTTCGGTCTGAAGGGTAGAGGCCCAATTGTTTATACGGACTCCCCACTCAAAGTACAAGCCATCGCCCATTGTCAGAACAACTGCACTTCCAGCTGCACCCGTGGTGCGGTGTAGGGAACCATCAGTGTATATGATTTGAGAGAGAGAATGCTCTGTGGACAGAGCATCAATATGGCTTAAGGCGTTGAGCTTTGCCATAACCTAACTTAACATAAATTACCTAACTTAACCTAACTTAACGTTAATTACCTAACTTAACCTAACCTAGCTTACCTATCCTAACTTACCTATCCTAACTTAACACTTAAAGCCTAACCTAATCTAACCTAATCTAACCTAACCTAACTTTCATAACGTAACCTAACCTTACTTACCCAACCTGACCTAACCTAATTTAACCTAACCTAACTTAACCTAAAATAACCCAACCTAACCTACCTTAACATAACTTATGTACAGGCGATGAGTCACAATAACGTGGCTAAAGTAAAACTGGCCGTACACTGAATGACAGACTTAAAGAACACAAGAGAAGTGTTAAGTCTGCAGACACTAACAATGCTCTCCTCTGCCATGTGAGGGATTCTAATCATCCCATTGATTGGTCTTCCTCCAAAATAATCTTTCCTGCCTCTACTCTACACAGACGCCGTCTTATTGAATAGGCTCTAATACACAACCTACCCAACATGACTTGAGTCCTGGCTTTGTTGCTGTGGACTCTTCCCTTTCACAGTATATACTCAAATGCTCTAATCTTTCTAACAAACGTGACCTTACATAAGCCTACCCCCCTCCTATTTTCTTTCTTTCTCTTTCCTTTTCTTTATCTCTTCTCCTACGCTCCCTTGCTATCCTCTTCTTATTCCTATCTCCCTTCTCATTCGGTGGTTATAATAGGAGTTGCCTCGTATGGGCCAATAGGCCTTCTGCAGCTCTTATTATTATTACTATCCCCTCTACTACACCTTACTTTGCTCCTCTGCTCTCTCTTGCCTATTTATTGCTTGTCTCTACTCCCTCATCACAATAGACTTGAAAATGGTCCAGGACGGACCGAAACGTCGTCGTCTCTTCACCTTCTAGTGTGTGGTCTGGTCAACATAACTTATGTAACCTAACTTACCCAAACTGGCATAACTATCTTACCTAGTCCAACTCACCCAACCAGACTTGACCTAACTTACATAAATATTCCTGCTTGTCTTTTGTGTTTCGTCAATCAATGTCTCATATTCATTTGTTCGTTTCAATATTTAATTTCTCAAATGGTCATTTATACATTTCAAGTGCTAATTGTTAAAGATCGGGTATTTAAGCATTTCAAAGGATTTTTGTTATATATGGGCATTTACTCGTTTCAAGGGGTAATTTCTCATATGGTCATTTATGCATTTCAAGGGTTATTTGTTAAAGTTCATCAAGTTGCTCATAAGTTGTTATAATTGTTCTTATTCTTTCCCCNTGTCGCCGATCTCGACTGGGATCACTATTTACAATTTCCATTACTCGTTTTCCAGTTTCAATGGCCAATTTCTAATACAACTTTTCCTAACTCTTGTTGAGTTTTGGCGATAATCGTCACTAACTGACTGGCAAGAGGCTCTGAAGAGTTATCTGGCACACAGTCTCGGACAAGTAGGATCGCTTACACCCACCTGAGTGTTGTGTTGTCAACTTCTCTGCAGTTCGTTGACTCCTACTTTGAAAAGTGAAGCTGAAGTGTTAAGTGGTAGCCTTATGGATTATATCCACAAAAAAACCTTCAGTGACAGTGTTAAGTCTTTGCCTGATGAAGTGCTTTGCTGTGACATGTATGGAATGTGGCATTCCTGTGTATGCTGCAGAGCTGTACAGTGCTTTCCGGTTCATTGTCGCCAGAAGCTGTGTCGTTAACCAGTTGGATGTACAAGGGCAAACTCGTAATAACAACGAAAAATAACAATTGAGAATCAAAACATTCGCTACATTGGTACGATAGGAACGTGGAGTGCGAAGAGGGGACACTACAACACTCTCAGTCTCAGTTTGGCGCCAGGATGACGCAACACTAGAGAGAGGGCAGGCTCAAGCGACCTGTCTACTAGAAGCAACGCTAGTTGTGTGACGCTAGGACGAGCTGAGTGACGCAACACTTGAGAGAGAGAGAGCAGGCTCAAGCGACGTGTCTATTTGGAGGACCCAACGCCAGTTGTGTGACGCCAGGACGAGCTGAGTAACGCAACACCAGAAAGAGGGCAGGCTCTAGCGACGTGTCTACTAGAAGGACGCAAAGCCAGTTATCAGAGCAAGCAGCAGGAACGCTGTCAATTCTGCTGTGTACTTAGAACTTGTGAGGTGAAGTTTATTGTGATAGCACTCATATTATTACTGCTGATCTTGTATTATGGGTGAAGAGTTGTGAGGAGTGAAGAGGAGAATAAATGAGAGATTATTTTATAGTTACGCTCCACTCTGTGCCAGTTAGGTCCACAACGGGCTCACCATAGTCGTGCTACTTGCCCCGCTCCTGTGCCAGGTAAGTTACGGGCTCACCATAGCCCGTGCTTCCTGGAACTTGTTCCGAGTAGCTGAATCTATAACAACAACACATGTGATTACGTTTACAGGGTTTATCCGACGAATTGTAATTCCTCTTTAAAGATGTTTTCATATGTAATTCATAGTGCAATACAGGCAAGTTTCATTACTCCTATCTTTACTCCTGTCAGTTCACCTGACCGTGCGTCGTTAAACTGATCGTACATACAATGTTATTGTGAAGTGCATGCAGGCGGAACCTGGCACTTGTGTGTTTGTGCCGCAGGTGTTTCAGTAAGTGTGATGCTGCAGGTGTTTCAGTGAGTGTGGTGCTGCGGGTGCTTCAGTGAGTGTGGTGCTGCGAGTGCTTCAGTGAGTGTGGTGCTGCTGGTGCTTCAGTGAGTGTGGTGCTGCCGGTGCTTCAGTGAGTGTGGTGCCGCAGGTGCTTCAGTGAGTGTAGTGCTGCGAGTGCTTCAGTGAGTGTGGTGCTGCTGGTGCTTCAGTGAGTGTGGTGCTGCCGGTGCTTCAGTGAGTGTAGTGCTGCGAGTGCTTCAGTGAGTGTGGTGCTGCGGGTGCTTCAGTGAGTGTGGTGCTGCGAGTGCTTCAGTGAGTGTGGTGCTGCTGGTGCTTCAGTGAGTGTGGTGCTGCGGTGCTTCAGTGAGTGTAGTGCTGCGGGTGCTTCAGTGAGTGTGGTGCTGCGAGTGCTTCAGTGAGTGTGGTGCTGCTGGTGCTTCAGTGAGTGTGGTGCTGCTGGTGTTTTAGTGAATGTGGTGCTGAAGTGTTTCAGTGAGTTTGGTGCTGCAGGTGTTTCAGTGAGTGTGGTACTGCAGGTGTTTCAGTGTGTGGTGCTGCAGGTGTTTCAGTGAATTTGGTGCTGCAGGTGTTTCAGTGAGTGTGGTGCTGCAGGTGTTTCAGTGAGTGTGGTGCTGCAGGTGTTTCAGTGAGTGTGGTACTGCAGGTGTTTCAGTGAGTGTGGTGCTGCAGGTGTTTCAGTGTGTGGTGCTGCAGGTGTTTCAGTGAGTTTGGTGCTGCAGGTGTTTCAGTGAGTGTGGTGCTGCAGGTGTTTCAGTGAGTGTGGTGCTGCAGGTGTTTCAGTGAGTTTGGTGCTGCAGGTGTTTCAGTGAGTGTGGTGCTGCAGGTGTTTCAGTGAGTGTGGTGCAACAGATGCTTCAGTGAGTGTGGAGCTGCAGGTGCTTCAGTGAGTTTGGTGTCACAGGTGCCTCAGTGAATGTGGTGCCACAGGTGCCTCATGAGTGTGGTGCCACAGGTGCTTCAGTGAGTGTGGTGCCACAGGTGCTTCAGTGAATGTGGTGCCGCAGGTGCTTCAGTGAGTGTGGTGCCACAGTGCCTCAGTGAATGTGGTGCCGCAGGTGCTTCAGTGAATGTGGTGCCGCAGGTGCTTAAGTGAGTGTGGTGCCACAGGTGCCTCAGTGAATGTGGTGCCGCAGGTGCTTCAGCGAGTGTGGTGCCGCAGGTGCTTCAGCGAGTGTGCCAATGGTCGTCGGGACTGTTGAATTGAATGACTAGTTTCACCTCAACAGTTACGGTGCCAAAAGTGTGAGATTCTTCATTCCTACTGATGTTACGTAATATAACTACCTCGTTTGGGAGGCAGATCTCAATCAGAAAGGACTGCTTGGATGCAGGTTTTACTTAAAGCGTGAGATCATAGGAAAGCGGGAGCAAACTGCAAGGACACCACTTTAGGGTGGAATTCCATCCACTTAGTTTGCTGGCTGAGTTACGATGGGGGTCCTCCTCCCACCAGTACTGCGGGCTCAGTCTGTGGGCCTGGAATTTTCCGGCCGGGCTGGGTACCCGGAGATTGCGCGGGTGTGTGAGCAGCTGCAGGTCCCTGTGATGGATCTATACGGTGTCGAGCTGGTGACGGCCCGTCGGGTGATCATAAAATTCACTGAGGAAATGGCGTATCGCGAATTTCTCCGTCGATACGAGGGGCGGACACTGCCTCTACAGGATGGTGCGGGCACTGTTTCCATATCGGATCGGAGTGGTGCCCTCACCTACGTCAGCGTCCATGGGGCTCCGTTGGAGTTTCCGGAGGGTCTGCTCCGGGGTACTTCGGCCGTTTTGGCGCCGTCGTTAGTGTGCGGGTGAATGTGGTCTCTTCGAGCCCACTTAAGGGTGTCCGGACGAACATTCGTACCCTGGGCATGAGGCTACGGGAGGATATCCGTCCTCTGTGCATCTGATGGGGTACAAAGTTCGTGTGTTTTACGCCCGCCAGCCTCGGACATGTTATCGTTGTGGCCTGTCGGGCCATCAGGCTGCTGAATGTTCTGCACCTGTGAACCTCTTCAGTGAGGAGGACTTTCCACCGCTTCCTGTGGAGGAGGTTTCTGTGGCTCTGGACGCCTCTCCGGACGCGGCTACGCCCCCTGTGTCGCCTGATGCGCCCCCTGTGGTGGACGTTCCCCCGAATGTCGCCGACCCTCCTCAGGTTGTTGCGATGCCCTCGGTGGATACTCCTGCTCCTGTCCCTGCTGCTCCCGTGGGCCTTCCTGATGCTCCCTCCTCCCCGTCTGCTCACCCGTTTTCAGCGGCTGTGCCTGGCCCTGCATCCTCGCCTCGGGTCCCGGCTGTGCTGGGTGCTGGGGTGGCTGTGGGGCCTCTAGTTGTGTGTGGTCCGGTTCCCCCTGCGGTTGAGGCTGCTGCCGTCATGAGACGGGCGTTGGTTCGCACGGCTTGTGATGCTCGTGGTTCTGGGTCCGCCTCCGGCTCTGAGGATGTGCGCCCGGTGCCCAAGCGGTCCCGGCGTTCTTCTACTGCTTGGGCTGATGTGGAGGGTTTCGACGCCGATGGGTCTTCGGGAGATGATGTGGTGGTCGCTGACGTCCATGTGCCTGCTGATGCCGAAGATTGTGTTTATAATTCACCTCCTGTTTCTTATGCAGGCGGTTCTCCGCAGTGGGAGGTGGTAGCTCCTCCGGACGTAGGTGAGGTGGGTGCTGGTGCAGGCCGCGACCTCGTGTTGTTGCTGAAGAAGGATGTTCGGCGAGGGGGGCCCCTGCAGGTGTCACGTCCGGTGGTTGCTGCGGAGCCCTGTGGGGCTGCCAAGGTTACAAGTGCGCTGCCCGTTGCCCGCGCCTGTAGGGGGAAGCCCGTCCCGCTCATCTTGGCCTCCGGCGTGGCGCATGATAAGCAGAACAACCCTTTGGATTTTTACATTCGTGACCGAGTGCTACCTGTTCCGTGGTGCCCCTCGACTGTCTGGGTTCCACAGGCTCGGGTTTTTGTTGAGGGTGTGCCGAATTTGATGCCCGATCCTCGTACGGCCCTTAGTCACCCTGTTTCGGACGACCTCCTGTTGCTTTGGGAGGCGTATTGTGTTCGGTTCCCGGCGGCAGAGTGGCCGGATAAGTATGCGCAGTCTTGATAATTTGTGTGCTTGCTGTGTATTTCGAGTATGTATAGGACTTGGTATGTTCTGTGGTATTTATTGTGTGCCCTTCAGGCCGATGTCGTATTTAGTTTTCTCAATGTCCCTGTTAATTGTAATTAGGCTATACCATTTCATGATTATCTGTTTCTTTGATTCTGTTGTATTATGTGCCCCTATGGCTATGCTGTGTGCCCTCTTACGTGAGTGGTTGTGCATATTTTTGTTTGTTGTTTGTTTATTGTTTGTGTTGTTATTGTGCCATGTTTATGTTTTTTTGTTTTCTGATTTTTTTTTCTTGTTCTCCTCTGCTTTCTCTGTGTATTATGATCTTGTTTTATGTGTTATTGTATTTTGGGTATTGTTTGCCTGTTTGCACTATTTGTTTTATTGATGATTTTGTACTGAGCTGTCGGTCCTTCTGGCCGGTGGTTGTTTGTTTTGCTAAGTTTGGTTTATGTTAATTTTATTGTATTTATTGCTTATACTTGCATGCTTGCATGTAAAAATAAATTTAAAAAAAAACTTAGGTTGCTGGCTCCTTCTAGTGATAAAAACCTATAAGGGTAACTGACGAGTTCTCACTTTGTATTTTTTGACGTGTGGCGCTATGAATTGGATTCAAACTCAAGAGCAAATTTACATAAAGATTCATAAGTATGAATGACCTTGCAGAACATTGGTAAGTGGGACTGTATTATCGTGGGGTTGAACGTAAAGACCGTTTCTTATGAACAATAATAATTTATTCAACAAAAGACTAGCATCAGTACAACAACGAGTTTACGTTACTTTTCTTGTCTTCCAGTGGCATGATAGATACAGCTAATTCAACAGCCTAGTTGAACCACGGAATAGTATCCGTAATCGTGGGCTGAATAATGACTCTTCACTGAACAGAAGTGTGCCCATTGATGACTCAAGCTTGCAACCAATAGTTCTCACAGCCCTCCCTGTGAGATAAATACTACAATCACAAATTGCTCTGACTCTCGCAGCCCTCCCTGCAAGATAACAAACGTAACTTGGTGGGTAATCCAACACTGGTAACCCCCTATCAAGTTTTACATTAACACTTGTCTCTCACGACAAAAACAACAATAGTAGAAGTACACTACATGAATTCAGTAACAACTACGTTAATTGTCCACAGCAGTCAGCAACAATTCAATTACTTTAACACAATTATGTCTCATCGATACTCAACTGACGACAATAATTCGAAGGCCCTTAATTACACCACACATGACCCGTCAAGCATTCTGTGAGTAATTCCCAATTAATTACTGTCACACCGACAGCCTGTTAATCCAGACGAGTTACGTTAGACCATCTGTCACCCAATCGACAGTTGTCTCCACGGTCTATGGCAAAAATTACATTAACGAGGGTTCTCTTTACTCTGCTTCCCTATGTTACTCTGCACCCTGCATAAGCGGGCAACATCAGCACTGTGAATTCACTTGGTGGCGGGTGCTAATTACCTAAATCAGCTACGAGTGCCTAATCAACTGTCCTGTAGACAAATACGATTAGTTCAACGAGTTATGCTAGTTCAATTGACTTCACCCATGACAGCTAGTCAACCCTGTACGTTAATTAATTACTTAATTGCCCTGAGCCACTGACTAACCATCCTGCCGGCGGTTAATTAGTCCCTCAAGTTATGTTAACACTACTTCCAGTCGCCCTCCCGACAGATCCTCATCACTGTGTGAACTCACTATGAACTGATGCTAATTACACAAATTAGCAAGAGGTGATAAACTAGCAGTCCAACTGACAGATAATTTCACCTACGTAGTTACTTTAACTTCAGTACTGTCTCTACAATGCATCAGTACCCTCATTAAGTAATGTCCCCAATGACGTTAATGACTTTAAATTCTCATGGAATCCTTCACAAGCTCACCAAGAATATTGTCAACAGATATCACAACATGGTACACCTTTACATTCCACTGCAATTGAAAGAATACTCGATGTCAAGACTGTCCACTGGCTTCGAAGCCAGCTTCTAAGTCTGATACACCAATACAGAATTCAGGTACTTACTCTCTTTCTTCATACCGGTCCTACTCATACCACACTTCCATACTTCCCCACCCAACTGAAGTAGCTGTAGACTGAAGCTGAAGTAGGCTGAAGTGGAAGCTCTCCCACTTCCTTCACGTGGTCAGACAGGACCACAGGTGACTGGCCCCGGTGTCAAGACACAAGACACAGCGTGGTGGGCGGTACACAAACGCCCTAGGTTTGGCACAGTATAGGTATTGTATAGCGAGATTAGCGCAGTAGCCCTTCTCGCACCTAGTGATGGTAGGAACACGCCCTCACATGGCGCGGTACAACACTAGCACGACGTCGGCTTGGAAAAAAGTTAGTCACATAAGCAAGATTTCCTTCCACACTAGAAAACCTTCCTGAGTTCGTCTCTCACAGGTACCTTCTGACTAAGGCACGATTGACGAATGATGTCATTACGACACGCAGATATAACTACCACCAACTGTCCATTTCCTCTGTGTGGCTTCCTGGCTATCACGCGGAAGATGATGATCACAAGTAAAGTTCACTTCTGTATAACTCGACGATAACCCTGTTCACGATTCTTACTTCCACGGTTCCGGGACGATGGCCCGACGATAGAGAGCTACTTTTGTGTCTATGCAGGTGACATTTCCAATGCTTGGCAGATCAAGGAAAATCACAGCCTCTCCAAGCACAGACAAGGCAAGAATGGGTTTTGGCGCCAAACGAGGGCCCACCTCGGCTGGACACCTCTCAGCTCAAATGCACCAATCACAGACAAGCATCTCCAGAGGCCTGTGCATCGACGAATCACCTCTCTCCTTGANCTTCCAATGGTTTCATTGAAGACATATAGAAGGAAAGTGAAACGCCATGCAACCTCCGAAGAGACAACTAATACAACACCTATACCCCCTATTAGACTATTTTACAGGAACTTTCTTCTCCACAGCTCATAAAACGGAGGAAAGGGTCCTGAAAGATATTGTTAATAGAAATGTTATCCCTACAGACAAAAATCAGAGGATACAACTAACGATTTACTATAAAACCAAAAAAACGGCCAGCCTTCTCATGAGAAACTCTCCAAACACGAAGCAGAACGCTCTAAAGGGATAAACGTCGTCTATGCCTTCAAATGCCCTCTTGGGGGACTGTAAGCCTCAAAAAACTCAGTATATAGGCAAGACAACAACAACTCTTTCCAGGCGTTTAACGATGCATAAGCAACAGGGCTCCATTAAGGAACATATATTCTCTTCCCACAACCAAACCATCACCAGAGAAATCTTAACAAAACAACACAGAAATCATTGATAGATACAGCGACAGCAGGCGGCTTGACATCTGCGAGGCACTACACATCAAGAAGTCAACACCAGCAACCAACAGCCAATTAACGCACAACTATATTCTACCCACTTCAAGACTCCGCTCCATATAGAAACATCAAGAAATATGGGCCAATAGGCCTTCTGCAGTTCTATGGTACCCAACCTCTACTTCTACAAATCTATACCCCGTTTTCCATGTTCTGTGTTTCACCCCACTATTGTATTACATCACCTCACCCAAATGCAGGTATAAGAGCCAATGTTGTTTCATAAAGCATAAGTTGTGTGTAGATAAACTAAAGTCTTTGAAAATGTAATAAGTTTTACGAAACACGCTCAAGTGTCGCGTCAGACTAGAAATAAAAATTAATTTTGGAGAATTGATTTTTCATTTACCGTCACCAGTAAAAAGAAACATAAGGAAAATAGAGAAAATTCGTGTTAGAATTATTAATCTTACTTTTTCGGTCATGTTTAATAATATATGTCTACAGGAAAGACTGCTACCAAAATATACCAATATATATATATATATATATATATATAATATATATATATATATATATATATATATATATATATATATTTGTTTTTGTTTTTTGTTTTTTTATGGGTACCACCTCTGGTGCAAGTATATATATATATATATATATATATATATATATATATATATATATATATATATATATATATATATATATATATATACGTATTATATATAATATATATACTCCCTTCCTATATATATATATATATATATTATATATATATATATATATATATATATATATATATATATATATATATATATATATATATATATATATCACTCCTCTTGTACCTGTCTGGGCAGTCACTGTTGGCATTTAGGCACATTCCTATGTTTGTTTCCTTAGTGTAGACTGCAGTGTGGAAACCTCCGCTCCTTTCCATGACTGTTACATCTAGAAAGGGTAGCTTCCCATCCTTCTCCATCTCGTAAGTGAAACGCAACACAGAATTCTGCTCAAACGCCTCTTTCAGCTCCTGCAGATGTCTGACATCAGGTACCTGTGTAAAAATGTCGTCAACATACCTGCAGTATATGGCCCGTTTCAAGTTCAAGTCGAATAAGACTTTTTTCTCGATAGTAAAAGTCTTAGTCGACTTGAACTCAGCCACAGCTCAGAATGGAAGCAAGTCGACGAAGAACTCTGTAGGGTAAGGCAGGTCCTAGTCAACAACGGCTTCTCCAATGGTTTCATTGAAGACATCATAAGAAGGAAAGTGAAACGCCATGCAACCTCCGAAGAGACAACTAATACAACACCTATACCCCCTATTAGACTATTTTACAGGAACTTCTTCTCCACAGCTCATAAAACGGAGGAAAGGGTCCTGAAAGATATTGTTAATAGAAATGTTATCCCTACAGACAAAAATCAGAGGATACAACTAACGATTTACTATAAAACCAAAAAACGGCCAGCCTTCTCATGAGAAACTCTCCAAACACGAAGCAGAACGCTCTAAAAGGGATAAACGTCGTCTATGCCTTCAAATGCCCTCTTGGGGGATGGTAAGCCTCAAAAAACTCAGTATATAGGCAAGACAACAACAACTCTTTCCAGGCGTTTAACGATGCATAAGCAACAGGGCTCCATTAAGGAACATATATTCTCTTCCCACAACCAAACCATCACCAGAGAAATCTTAACAAACAACACAGAAATCATTGATAGATACAGCGACAGCAGGCGGCTTGACATCTGCGAGGCACTACACATCAAGAAGTCAACACCAGCAATCAACAGCCAATTAACGCACAACTATATTCTACCCACTTCAAGACTCCGCTCCAATATAGAAACATCAAGAAATATGGGCCAATAGGCCTTCTGCAGTTCTATTGGTACCCAACCTCTACTTCTACAAATCTATACCCCGTTTTCCATGTTCTGTGTTTCACCCCACTATTGTATTACATCACCTCACCCAAATGCAGGTATAAGAGCCAATGTTGTTTCATAAAGCATAAGTTGTGTGTAGATAAACTAAAGTCTTTGAAAATGTAATAAGTTTTACGAAACACGCTCAAGTGTCGCGTCAGACTAGAAATAAAAATTAATTTTGGAGAATTGATTTTTCATTTACCGTCACCAGTAAAAAGAAACATAAGGAAAATAGAGAAAATTCGTGTTAGAATTATTAATCTTACTTTTTCGGTCATGTTTAATAATATATGTCTACAGGAAAGACTGCTACCAAAATATACCAATATATATATATATATATATATATATATATATATATATTTGTTTTTGTTTTTTTGTTTTTTTTTATGGGTACCACCTCTGGTGCAAGTATATATATATATATATATATATATATATATATATATATATATATATATATATATATAATATATATATATATATATATATATATATATATATATATATATATATATATATATATATATAAAATTTTGATCATTGAGCCAATTATAATTTGTGCCAGATATACGAATATATACGTTACATTTTATATTTGTGTTTGTGTCCCTCCCTTCAATACCTACTGGTACCAATGCATATTCTTATCACAGGTATTATGGGATCATATACTTGAGGGTTTTAAATGTAATAGGCCTGAGTAAAAAGTATTCCTGTGTACAAACCAGGTTACAAAGCGGAGGTGATAAAAGCTAGGAGGTACAGATGTGCGTGCTAGCGGGTACAGATGTGCGTGCTAGCGAGTACAGATGTGCGTGCTAGCGAGTACAGATGTGCGTGCTAGCGAGTACAGATGTGCGTGCTAGCGAGTACAGATGTGCGTGCTAGCGAGTACAGATGTGCGTGCTAGCGAGTACAGATGTGCGTGCTAGCGAGTACAGATGTGCGTGCTAGCGAGTACAGATGTGCGTGCTAGCGGGTACAGATGTGCGTGCTAGGAGGTACAGATGTGCGTGCTAGGAGGTACAGATGTGCGTGCTAGCAGTTATGTATTAGCAAAAACTCACGTATGACATCTATAACACATGTATATGTTAGCAGGGACACATGTATATGTCAGCAGGGACACATGTATATGTTAGCAGGGACACATGTATATGTCAGCAGGGACACATGTATATGTTAGCAAGGACACATGTATATGTCAGCAGGGACACATGTTTATGTCAGCAAGGACACATGTATATGTCTCCAGGCATACATGTATATGTCAGCAAGGACACATGTATATGTTAGCAGGGACACATGTATGTGTCAGCAAGGACACATGTATATGTCTGCAGGGACAAATGTATATGTAAACAGGGATACATGTATATGTCAGCAAGGACACATGTATATATCAGAAGGGACACATGTATATATCAGCAGGGACACATGTATATGTCTGCATATTCCTGCTGACATATACATGTGTCCCTTCTGAATTATACATGTGTCCTTGCTGACATATACATGTATTACTGCAGACATTAACATGTGTCCCTGCTGACATATACATGTATCCCTGCTGACATATACATGTGTCCCTGGTGACATATGTACATGGCACACTTTCGTGCCATGACATTCATATGACTATGTCCTGTGGACCTGTGTCAGTGGTCGTCATGGACCTGTATTCAATGGTCGTCTCTGACCTGTGTCAGTGGTCGCCACGAACCTGTGTCAGTGGTCGTCTCGGACCTGTGTCAGTCGTCGTCTCGGACCTGTGTCAGTGGTCGTCATGGACCAGTGCCAGTGGTCGTCATGGACCAGTGTCAGTGGTCGTCATGGACCTGTGTCAGTAGTCGTCACTGTAATGTGTCAGTGGTCGTCACATTCCTGTGTCAGTCGTCGTCATGTACCAGTGTCAGTTGTCGTCATGGACCGGAGTCAGTGGTCGTCATGGACCAGAGTCAGTGGTCGTCATGGACCTGTATCAGTGGTCCTCATGGACCTGTGTCAGTGGTCGTCATGATCCAGTGTCAGTGGTTGTCATGGACCTGTGTCAGTGGTCGTAATGGACCTGTGTCATTGGTCGTAATGGACCTGTGTCAGTGGTCGTCATCATGGACCTGTCATTGGTCGTCAGTGGGCGTCATGGACCTGTGCCAGTGGTCATCATGGACCTGTCAGTGGTCGTCATCATGCACCAGTGTCAGAGGTTGTCATGGACCAGTGTCAGTGGTTGTCATGGACCAGTGTCAGTGGTTGTCATGGACCAGTGTCAGTGGTTGTTGGATAATTTGAACTTTAACTCAAATATAATAATATTTAATTAAGAAATCGATAAACTCGAAGGACCACCCAATTTTGAGAAAAGAGGAAAAGCAAATAAAAGGGAATCATAAAGCTGACACTGAAATACCAGTGCCTATGGATGATAAATTATTTGGAGATTATTTTGAAAAGCATGATTGGACTGTGATAATGATTTATTGAGAGTTATAATACTCACTTCAACGTTTTGGGTGCGGGGGGGTATTATTAGAAATAATATATATCTAGGATAATGACTGGTGCTGGTTCGTTACCAGTTGGTTAATTACAACATTAAAGATTATAAAATCAGAAATTAAATGTAGATTCAAATATGATGATAAAATAGTAAAATAATGAAGCCTATGAAATATTAGCAAATCATAGAAATTTATGTGTGTGTGAAAATTGCAACACATTAAGCAATCAATGTATTAAATTTATATAGTTTCTCTTGGAATATTATATACACAAAAAAGGCAAAATACAAACATCAGAAATAATATTAGAATTAATCATAGCAACTCTATTATCTACGATATAACGAATGGAGGGGCTTAGCTGCAGGAAGACTTCAATAAACCCGTTTCGCAATCCGAATACTCGTAGACGTGATCACATCACCCAAGTAGTGGATAAAACACCGACAGGGAAAATCGCATGTAAAGGAAGAATTTCTCTGCTTGTCCTCACCAACACGCTGCAATCACAGAAATTTCATAGAAATTGACTAGGCTAGAGATTTATTCCACTATTCGCAGAGAAATCGGGAACAACTTGAAAAGAAACTAACGTGGGTTTTGTGGTCGGTAGATGACTTAACGGTGAGCAACCTACAGTAATAATTTATGATAATGTGCACTCTATATAAAAAAATACTTAATGTAGGCCTGTTGAAACATTTAAGCTCGCCGATATCACGTCTGTTAGTCCCTGACGTTCACTGCTGTTGAAGGTCTAATTTCAGGACGTAATTGTATTCACAGACGTGAGAATTATTAACAGTATTATTAGCACTGTTCGACCACGTGATCTATTTGCAATGGCTTCCGCTTGCAAATATGCGTGTGCTCGTGGCAGAGTTATGTCGCAGAAAGACCCCTTCCTCTCTCCTTCCTCAAGGAGACGCTCAAAGCGATCTCGAGCTTAAACTAATTTGATTTACTAGTAATTATTTGGGGAAATAAGGAAGTACGACTTAAACTGACGTCACGAATAAATATATTGAATCATAATACCTCTTATCGAAAGGGAACTGATTTAATTAACACTGCACAAATTAAACGAGAAGGGTCGACGTGTATTTAAGTTTACATTGTAGTAATATTTACTGTAAAAATTTATTTGGTTAAATGGTCGAGTTCAGAACGCATAAGGATGCAAAACTATTGTTTCTTCCATAATGAACAATATTTTGGAAAGAAAGGACTATTAACTGAACTGTATAAATTTCCAACAAAGGTGCCAAATTTCATGTTTCAGCCTGCTATCGACGCTCGGTGTCATGAGGGCTGGGAATTTTCTTGGCAAATTATATGGACCTATGTTAGTGGTCGTCAGTTGTCGTCATGATCCTGTGTCAGTGGTCGTCATGGACCAGTGTCAGTGGTCGTCATAGACCAGTGTCAGTGGTCGTCATGGACCTCTGTCAGTTGTCGTCATTGACCCGTGTCAGTGGTCGTCATGGACCCGTGTCAGTGGTCGTCATGCACCAGTGTCAGTAGTCGTCATTGGCCTGTGTCAGTAGTTGCCATGCACCAGTGTCAGTGGTTGTCATGGACCAGTGTCAGTGGTCGTCATAGACCAGTGTCAGTGGTCGTCATGGACCTGTGTCAGTTGTCGTCATGCACCAGTGTCAGTGGTCGTCATTGACCTGTGTCAGTGGTCGTCATGGACCAGTGTCAGTGGTCGTCACTGACCTGTGTCAGTATTCGTCATGCACCAGTGTCAGTGGTTGTCATGGACCCGTGTCAGTGGTCGTCATGGTCCTGTGTCAGTGGTCGTCATGGTTATGTGTCAATGGTCGTAAATGTATTCACCTAGTTGTGTCTGCGGGGGTTGAGCTTTGCTCTTTCGGCCCGCCTCTCCACTGTCAATCAACTGTTTACTTACTACTCTTTTTTTCTTTTTCTCCACGCCACACACACACACACCCCAGGAAGCAGCCCGTGACAGCTGACTAACTCCCAGGTACCTATTTACTGCTAGGTAACAGGGGCATTCAGGGTGAAAGAAACTTTGCCCATTTGTTTCTGCCTCGTGCGGGAATCGAACCCGCGCCACAGAATTACGAGTCCTGCGCGCTATCCACCAGCTACGAGGCCCCATGTTCGTCATGAACCTGTGTCAGTAGTCTTCATGGACCAGTGTCAGTGGTCGTCATTGGTCGTCATGTACCTGTGTCAGAGGTCGTTACGGACTTGTGTCAGTGGTCGTCATGGATCTGTGTCAGTGTTCGTCATGTACCTATATCAGTGGTCGTCATGGACCTGTGTCAGTGGTGGTCATGGTCCAGTGTCAGTGGTCGTTATGGACTAGTGTCAGTGGTCGTCATTGGTCGTTATGTACTTGTGTCAGTGGTCGTCATGGACCTTTGTCATGATGACAAGACCACACACTAGAATGTGAAGGGACGACGACGTTTCGGTCCGTCCTGGACCATTCTCAAGTCGATTGTGATGAGGAAGTAGAGACAGGCAATAAATAGGCAAGAGAGAGCTGAGGAGCAAAGTAAGGTGTAGTAGAGGGGATAGTAATAATAATAAGAGCTGCAGAAGGCCTATTGGCCAATACGAGGCAGCTCCTATTATAACCACCGAAAGAGAAGAAGATAGGAATAAGAACAGGATAGCAAGGGAGCGTGGGAGAAGAGAGAAAGAAAAGGAAAGAGAAAGAAAGATAAATGGAAGGGGTAGGCTTATGTTAGGTCACGTTTGTTAGAAAGATTAGAGCATTTGAGTATATACTGTGAAGGGAAGAGTCCACAGCAACAAAGCCAGGACCAAGTTCATGTTGGGTACATTGTGTATTAGAGCCGATTCAACAAGACGGCGTCTGTGTAGAGTAGAGGCAGGAAAGATTATTTTTTTTTTTGGAGGAAGTCCAATCAATGGATGA
>WNGS01028583.1:13068535-13081623 GCA_020271785.1 Procambarus virginalis | reverse complement strand
TATATATATATATATATATATATATATATATATATATATATTATATTATATATATATATATATATATATATATATATATATATATATATATATATATATAAAATTTTGATCATTGAGCCAATTAAAATTTGTGCCAGATATACGAATATATACGTTACATTTTATATTTGTGTTTGTGTCCCTCCCTTCAATACCTACTGGTACCAATGCATATTCTTATCACAGGGATTATGGGATCATACACTTGAGGGTTTTAAATGTAATAGGCCTGAGTAAAAAGTATTCCTGTGGCAGGTACAAACCAGGTTACAAAGCGGAGGTGATAAAAGCTAGGAGGTACAGATGTGCGTGCTAGGAGGTACAGATATGCGTGCTAGCGGGTACATATGTGCGTGCTAGCGGGTACAGATGTGCGTGCTAGCGGGTACAGATGTGCGTGCTAGCGGGTACAGATGTGCGTGCTAGCGGGTACAGATGTGCGTGCTAGCGGGTACATATGTGCGTGCTAGCGGGTACAGATGTGCGTGCTAGCGGGTACAGATGTGCGTGCTAGCGGGTACAGATGTGCGTGCTAGCAGGTACATATGTGCGTGCTAGCGGGTACAGATGTGCGTGCTAGCGGGTACAGATGTGCGTGCTAGCGGGTACAGATGTGCGTGCTAGTGAGTACAGATGTGCGTGCTAGCGGGTACAGATGTGCGTGCTAGCGGGTACAGATGTGCGTGCTAGTGGGTACAGATTTGCGTGCTAGCGAGTACAGATGTGCGTGCTAGGAGGTACAGATGTGCGTGCTAGGAGGTACAGATGTGCGTGCTAGGAGGTACAGATGTGCGTGCTAGCGGGTACAGATGTGCGTGCTAGGAGGTACAGATGTGCGTGCTAGGAGGTACAGATGTGCGTGCTAGCGGGTACAGATGTGCGTGCTAGGAGGTACAGATGTGCGTGCTAGCGGGTACAGATGTGCGTGCTAGCGGGTACAGATGTGCGTGCTAGCGAGTACAGATGTGCGTGCTAGGAGGTACAGATGTGCGTGCTAGGAGGTACAGATGTGCGTGCTAGCGGGTACAGATGTGCGTGCTAGGAGGTACAGATGTGCGTGCTAGGAGGTACAGATCTGCGTGCTAGGAGGTACAGATGCGCGTGCTAGCGGGTACAGATGTGCGTGCTAGGAGGTACAGATGTGCGTGCTAGGAGGTACAGATGTGCGTGCTAGGAGGTATAGACGTGCGTGCTAGGAGGTACAGATGTGCGTGCTAGGAGGTACAGATGTGCGTGCTAGGAGGTACAGATGTGCGTTCTAGGAGGTACAGATGTGCGTTCTAGGAGGTACAGATGTGCGTGCTAGGAGGTACAGATGTGCGTTCTAGGAGGTACAGATGTGCGTGCTAGGAGGTATAGATGTGCGTGCTAGGAGGTACAGATGTGCGTGCTAGGAGGTATAGGTGTGCGTGCTAGGAGGTATAGATGTGCGTGCTAGGAGGTACAGATGTGCGTGCTAGGAGGTATAGATGTGCGTGCTAGGAGGTACAGATGTGCGTGCTAGGAGGTATAGATGTGCGTGCTAGGAGGTACAGATGTGCGTGCTAGGAGGTACAGATGTGCGTGCTAGGAGGTACAGATGTGCGTTCTAGGAGGTACAGATGTGCGTGCTAGGAGGTATAGATGTGCGTGCTAGGAGGTACAGATGTGCGTGCTAGGAGGTACAGATGTGCGTGGTAGGAGGTACAGATGTGCGTTCTAGGAGGTACAGATGTGCGTGCTAGGAGGTACAGATGTGCGTGCTAGGAGTTACAGATGTGCGTGCTAGCAGGTACAGATGTGCGTGCTAGGAGGTACAGATGTGCGTGCTAGGAGGTACAGATGTGCGTGCTAGGAGTTACAGATGTGCGTGCTAGGAGGTATAGATGTGCGTGCTAGGAGGTACAGATGTGCGTGCTAGGAGGTACAGATGTGCGTGCTAGGAGGTACAGATGTGCGTGCTAGGAGGTATAGATGTGCGTGCTAGGAGGTATAGATGTGCGTGCTAGAAGGTATATATGTGCGTGCTAGGAGGTATAGATGTGCGTGCTAGGAGGTACAGATGTGCGTTCTAGGAGGTATAGATGTGCGTGCTAGGAGGTATAGATGTGCGTGCTAGGAGGTACAGATGTGCGTTCTAGGAGGTATAGATGTGCGTGCTAGCGGGTACAGATGTGCGTGCTAGGAGGTACAGATGTGCGTGCTAGCGGGTACAGATGTGCGTGCTAGGAGGTATAGATGTGCGTGCTAGGAGATATAGATGTGCGTGCTAGAAGGTATAGATGTGCGTGCTAGGAGGTACAGATGTGCGTGCTAGGAGGTACAGATGTGTGTGCTAGCGGGTACAGATGTGCGTGCTAGGAGGTACAGATGTGCGTGCTAGCGGGTACAGATGTGCGTGCTAGCGGGTACAGATGTGCGTGCTAGCGAGTACAGATGTGCGTGCTAGGAGGTACAGATGTGCGTGCTAGGAGGTACAGATGTGCGTGCTAGCGGGTACAGATGTGCGTGCTAGGAGGTACAGATGTGCGTGCTAGCAGGTACAGATGTGCGTGCTAGGAGGTACAGATGTGCTTGCTAGGAGGTACAGATGTGCGTGCTAGGAGTTACAGATGTGCGTGCTAGGAGGTACAGATGTGCGTGCTAGGAGGTACAGATGTGCGTGCTAGGAGGTATAGATGTGCGTGCTAGGAGGTATAGATGTGCGTGCTAGGAGGTATAGATGTGCGTGCTAGAAGGTATAGATGTGCGTGCTAGGAGGTATAGATGTGCGTGCTAGGAGGTACAGATGTGCGTTCTAGGAGGTATAGATGTGCGTGCTAGGAGGTATAGATGTGCGTGCTAGGAGGTACAGATGTGCGTTCTAGGAGGTATAGGTGTGCGTGCTAGCGGGTACAGATGTGCGTGCTAGGAGGTACAGATGTGCGTGCTAGCGGGTACAGATGTGCGTGCTAGGAGGTATAGATGTGCGTGCTAGGAGATATAGATGTGCGTGCTAGAAGGTATAGATGTGCGTGCTAGGAGGTACAGATGTGCGTGCTAGGAGGTACAGATGTGCGTGCTAGCGGGTACAGATGTGCGTGCTAGGAGGTACAGATGTGCGTGCTAGCGGGTACAGATGTGCGTGCTAGCGGGTACAGATGTGCGTGCTAGCGAGTACAGATGTGCGTGCTAGGAGGTACAGATGTGCGTGCTAGGAGGTACAGATGTGCGTGCTAGCGGGTACAGATGTGCGTGCTAGGAGGTACAGATGTGCGTGCTAGGAGGTACAGATGTGCGTGCTAGGAGGTACAGATGCGCGTGCTAGCGGGTACAGATGTGCGTGCTAGGAGGTACAGATGTGCGTGCTAGGAGGTACAGATGTGCGTGCTAGGAGGTATAGATGTGCGTGCTAGGAGGTACAGATGTGCGTGCTAGGAGGTACAGATGTGCGTTCTAGGAGGTACAGATGTGCGTTCTAGGAGGTACAGATGTGCGTGCTATGAGGTACAGATGTGCGTTCTAGGAGGTACAGATGTGCGTGCTAGGAGGTATAGATGTGCGTGCTAGGAGGTACAGATGTGCGTGCTAGGAGGTATAGATGTGCTTGCTAGGAGGCATAGATGTGCGTGCTAGGAGGTACAGATGTGCGTGCTAGGAGGTATAGATGTGCGTGCTAGGAGGTACAGATGTGCGTGCTAGGAGGTATAGATGTGCGTGCTAGGAGGTACAGATGTGCGTGCTAGGAGGTACAGATGTGCGTGCTAGGAGGTACAGATGTGTGTTCTAGGAGGTACAGATGTGCGTGCTAGGAGGTATAGATGTGCGTGCTAGGAGGTACAGATGTGCGTGCTAAGAGGTACAGATGTGCGTGCTAGGAGGTACAGATGTGCGTTCTAGGAGGTACAGATGTGCGTGCTAGGAGGTACAGATGTGCGTGCTAGGAGGTACAGATGTGCGTGCTAGGAGGTACAGATGTGCGTTCTAGGAGGTACAGATGTGCGTGCTAGGAGGTACAGATGTGCGTGCTAGGAGTTACAGATGTGCGTGCTAGCAGGTACAGATGTGCGTGCTAGGAGTTACAGATGTGCGTGCTAGGAGGTATAGATGTGCGTGCTAGGATGTACAGATGTGCGTGCTAGGAGGTACAGATGTGCGTGCTAGGAGGTACAGATGTGCGTGCTAGGAGGTATAGATGTGCGTGCTAGGAGGTATAGATGTGCGTGCTAGAAGGTATAGAATTGCGTGCTAGGAGGTATAGATGTGCGTGCTAGGAGGTACAGATGTGCGTTCTAGGAGGTATAGATGTGCGTGCTAGGAGGTATAGATGTGCGTGCTAGGAGGTACAGATGTGCGTTCTAGGAGGTATAGATGTGCGTGCTAGCAGTTATGTATTAGCAAAAACTCACATATGACATCTGTAACACATGTATATGTTAGCAGGGACACATGTATATGTCAGCAGGGACACATGTATATGTTAACAAGGACACATGTATATGTCAGAAGGGACACATGTTTATGTTAGCAAGGATACATGTATATGTCAGCAGGGACACATGTTTATGTCAGCAAGGACACAAGTATATGTCTCCAGGCACACATGTATATGTCAGCAAGGACACATGTATATGTCAGCAAGGACACATGTATGTGTCAGCAAGGACACATGTATATGTCTGCAGGGACAAATGTATATGTTAACAAGGACACCTGTATATGTCAGCAGGGACACATGTTTATGTTAGCAAGTATACATGTATATGTCAGCAGGGACACATGTTTATGTCAGCAAGAACACAAGTATATGTCTCCAGGCACACATGTATATGTCAGCAAGGACACATGTATATGTCAGCAAGGACACATGTATGTGTCTGCAGGGACAAATGTATATGTAAACAGGGGCACATGTATATGTCACCAAGGACAAATGTATATATCACCAGAGACACATGTATATGTCAGCAGGGACACATGTATATGTCAGCAGGGACACATGTATATGTCGGCATATTCCTGCTGACATATACATGTGTCCCTTCTGAATTATACATGTGTCCTTGCTGACATATACATGTATTACTGCAGACATGAACATGTGTCCCTGCTGACATATACATGTATCCCTGCTGACATATACATGTGTCCCTGGTGACATATATACATGGCACACTTTCGTGCCATGACATTCATATGACTATGTCCTGTGGACCTGTGTCAGTGGTCGTCTTGGACCTGTGTCAGTGGTCGACTCGGACCTGTGTCAGTGGTCGTCTCGGACCTGTGTCAGTGGTCGTCTCGGACCTGTGTCAGTGGTCGTCTCGGACCTGTGTCAGTGGTCGTCTCGGACCTGTGTCAGTGGTCGTCTCGGACCTGTGTCAGTGGTCGTCTCGGACCTGTGTCAGTGGTCGTCTCGGACCTGTGTCAGTGGTCATCATGGACCAGTGTCAGTGGTCGTCATGGACCAGTGCCAGTGGTCGTCATGGACCAGTGTCAGTGGTCGTCATGGACCTGTGTCAGTAGTCGTCACTGTAATGTGTCAGTAGTCGTCACTGTAATGTGTCAGTGGTCGTCATGGACCTGTGTCAGTGGTCGTCATGGACCAGTGTCAGTGGTCGTCATGGACCAGTGTCAGTGGTCGTCATGGACCTGTGTCAGTGGTCGTCATGGACCAGTGTCAGTGGTCGTCATGGACCAGTGTCAGTGGTCGTCATGGACCTGTGTCAGTGGTCGTGATGGACCTGTGTCAGTGGTCGTCATGGACCAGTGTCAGTGGTCGTCATGGACCAGTGTCAGTGGTCGTCATGGACCAGTGCCAGTGGTCGTCATGGACCAGTGTCAGTGGTCGTCATGGACCTGTGTCAGTAGTCGTCACTGTAATGTGTCAGTAGTCGTCACTGTAATGTGTCAGTGGTCGTCATGGACCTGTGTCAGTGGTCGTCATGGACCAGTGTCAGTGGTCGTCATGGACCAGTGTCAGTGGTCGTCATGGACCTGTGTCAGTGGTCGTCATGGACCAGTGTCAGTGGTCGTCATGGACCAGTGTCAGTGGTCGTCATGGACCTGTGTCAGTGGTCGTCATGGACCTGTGTCAGTGGTCGTCATGGACCAGTGTCAGTGGTCGTCATGGACCAGTGTCAGTGGTCGTCTTGGACCAGTGCCAGTTGTCGTCATGGACCAGTGTCAGTGGTCGTCATGGACCTGTGTCAGTAGTCGTCACTGTAATGTGTCAGTAGTCGTCACTGTAATGTGTCAGTGGTCGTCATGGACCTGTGTCAGTGGTCGTCATGGACCAGTGTCAGTGGTCGTCATGGACCAGTGTCAGTGGTCGTCATGGACCTGTGTCAGTGGTCGTCATGGACCAGTGTCAGTGGTCGTCATGGACCAGTGTCAGTGGTCGTCATGGACCTGTGTCAGTGGTCACCTGGTTACCTGGTTGATACCTGGTTGATGGGGTTCTGGGAGTTCTTCTACTCCCCAAGCCCGGCCCGAGGCCAGGCTTGACTTGTGAGAGTTTGGTCCACTAGGCTGTTGCTTGGAGCGGCCCGCAGGCCCACATACCCACCACAGCCCGGCTGGTCCGGAACTCCTTGGAGGAATAAATCTAGTTTCCTCTTGAAGATGTCCACGGTTGTTCCGGCAATATTTCTTATGCTTGCTGGGAGGACGTTGAACAACCGCGGACCTCTGATGTTTATACAGTGTTCTCTGATTGTGCCTATGGCACCCCTGCACCACAGGTCGTCATGGACCTGTGTCAGTGGTCGTCATGGACCAGTGTCAGTGGTCGTCATGGACCAGTGTCAGTGGTCGTCATGGACCAGTGTCAGTGGTCGTCATGGACCAGTGTCAGTGGTCGTCATGGACCTGTGTCAGTGGTCGTCATTGTAATGTGTCAGTAGTCGTCACTGTAATGTGTCAGTGGTCGTCACTGTAATGTGTCAGTGGTCGTCACTGTAATGTGTCAGTGGTCGTCACTGTAATGTGTCAGTGGTCGTCACTGTAATGTGTCAGTCGTCGTCATGTACCAGTGTCAGTGGTCGTCATGGACCGGAATCAGTGGTCGTCATGGACCAGTGTCAGTGGTTGTCATGGACCTGTGTCAGTGGTCGTCATCATGGACCAGTGTCAGTGGTTGTCATGGACCTGTGTCAGTGGTCATCATGGACCTGTGTCAGTGGTCATCATGGACCTGTGTCAGTGGTCATCATGGACCAGTGTCAGTGGTCATCATGGACCAGTGTCAGTAGTTGTCATGGACCTGTGTCAGTGGTCATCATGGACCTGTGTCAGTGGTCATCATGGACCTGTGCCAGTGGTCGTCATGGACCAGTGTCAGTGGTTGTCATGGACCTGTGTTAGTGGTCGTCATGGACCTGTGTCAGTGGTTGTCATGGACCTGTGTCAGTGGTTGTCATGGACCTGTGTCAGTGGTTGTCATGATCCAGTGTCAGTGGTTGTCATGGACCTGTGTCAGTGGTCGTTATGGACCAGTGTCAGTGGTTGTCATGGACCTGTGTCAGTAGTTGTCATGGACCTGTGTCAGTGGTTGTCATGATCCAGTGTCAGTGGTTGTCATGGACCTGTGTCAGTGGTTGTCATGGACCTGTGTCAGTGGTTGTCATGATCCAGTGTCAGTGGTTGTCATGGACCTGTGTCAGTGGTGTCATGATCCATGTCAGTGGTTGTCATGGAAATGTGTCAGTGGTTGTATGGACCTGTGTCAGTGGTTGTCATGATTCAGTGTCAGTGGTTGTCATGGACCTGTGTCAGTGGACGTCATGGACCAGTGTCAGTGGTCGTCATGACCTGTGTCAGTAGTCGTCACTGTAATGTGTCAGTCGTCGTCATGTTCCAGTGTCAGTGGTCGTCATGGACCGGAATCAGTGGTCGTCATGGACCAGAGTCAGTGGTCGTCATGGACCTGTATCAGTGGTCCTCATGGGCATGTGTCAGTGGTCGTCATGACCAGTGTCTGTGGTCGTATCATGGACCTGTGCCAGTGGTCATCATGGACCTGTGCCAGTGGTCATCATGGACCTGTCAGTGGTCGTCATCATGGGCCAGTGTCAGTGGTTGTCATGGACCAGTGTCAGTGGTTGTTGGATAATTTGAACTTTAAATCAAATATAATAATATTTAATTAAGAAATCGATAAACTCGAAGGACCACCCAATTTTGAAAAAGAGGGAAAGCAAATAAAAGGGAATCATAAAGCTGACACTGAAATACCAGTGCCTATGGATGATAAATATTTTTGGAGATTATTTTGAAAAGCATGAATGGACTGTGATAATGATTTATTTGAGAGTTAAAATCCTCACTTCAACGTTTGGGTGGGGGTGGGGGTGGGGGTGGGGGTATTATTAAAAATAACTATATCTAGGATAATGACGGGTGCTGGTTCGTTACCAGTTGGTTATTACCACATAAAGATTATAGAATCAGAAATTAAATGTAGATTCAAATATGATGATAAAATAGTAAAAATAAAGCCTATGAAATAATAGTAAATCGTAGAAATTTATGTGTGTGTGAAAATTGCAACACACTAAGCAATCAATGTATTAAATTTATATAGTTTCTCTTGGAATATTATATACACAAAAAGGCAAAATACAAACATCAGAAATAATATAGAATTAATCATAGCAACTCTATTATTACGATATAACGAATGGAGGGGCTTAGCTGCAGGAAGACTTCAATAAACCCGTTTCGCAGTCCGAATACTCGTAGACGTGATCACATCACCCAAGTAGTGGATAAAACACCGACAGGGAAAATCGCATGTAAAGGAAGAATTTCTCTGCTTGTCCTCACCAACACGCTGCCATCACAGAAATTTCATAGAAATGACTAGGATAGAGATTTATTCCACTATTCGCAGAGAAATCGGGAACAACTTGAAAGAAACTAACGTGGGGTTTGTGGTCGGTAGATGACTTAACGGTGAGCACCCTACAGTAATAATTTATGATAATGTGCACTCTATATAAAAAATACTTAATGTAGGCTGTTGAAACATTTAAGCTCGCCGATATCACGTCTGTTAGTCCCTGACGTTCACTGCTGTTGAAGGTCTAATTTCAGGACGTAATTGTACTCACAGACGTGAGAATTATAACAGTATTATTAGCACTGTTCGACCACGTGATCTATTTGCAATGGCTTCCGCTTGCAAATATGCGTGTGCTCGTGGCAGAGTTATGTCGCAGAAAGACCCCTTCCTCTCTCCTTCCTCAAGGAGACGCTCAAAGCGATCTCGAGCTTAAACTAATTTGATTTACTAGTAATTATTGGGGAAATAAGGAAGTACGACTTAAACTGACGTCACGAATAAATATATTGAATCATAATACTCTTATCGAAAGGGAACTGATTTAATTAACACTGCACAAATTAAACGAGAAGGGTCGAAGTGTATTTAAGTTTACATTGTAGTATATTTACTGTAATAATTAATTGGTAATGGTCGAGTTCAGAACGCATAAGGATGCAAAAACTATTGTTGTTCTTCCATAATGAACAATATTTTGAAAGAAAGGACTATTAATGAACTGTATAAATTGTCAACAAAGGTGCCAATAATTTCATGTTTCAGCCTGCTATCGACGCTCGGTGTCATGAGGGCTGGGAATTTTCTTGGCAAATTATAAGGACCTATGTTAGTGGTCGTCAGTTGTCGTCATGATCCTGTGTCAGTGGTCGTCATGGACAGTGTCAGTGGTCGTCATAGACCAGTGTCAGTGGTCGTCATGGACCTCTGTCAGTTGTCGTCATGACCCGTGTCAGTGGTCGTCATGGACCCGTGTCAGTGGTCGTCATGCACACCAGTGTCAGTAGTCGTCATTGACATGTGTCAGTAGTTGTCATGCACCAGTGTCAGTGGTTGTCATGGACCAGTGTCAGTGGTCGTCATAGACCAGTGTCAGTGGTCGCCATGGACCTGTTTCAGTTGTCGTCACGCACCAGTGTCAGTGGTCGTCATTGACCTGTGTCAGTGTTCGTCATGGACCAGTGTCAGTGGTCGTCACTGACCTGTGTCAGTATTCGTCATGCACCAGTGTCAGTGGTTGTCATGGACCCGTGTCAGTGGTCGTCATGGTCTGTGTCTGTGTGGAAATTTCCAACACTTATCATCCATTATATCTTATGATAAATTACTATTAACTTACATTTGCAGTAGCTCTTAACACCACTAACCGTAGTGTTATATAAATTAATCTGAGCATATTGTTGATAATTTACTCCTGATAATGTAAATCAAGAGTTATTAATTAAAATTATTCAGTAACAGTTTTTATTCTGTTACGTTTGAATGCTCTGGAGAAGTATAAATATTATCTCCATTTCTCGCTAGAGATTATTTATCGAGAATATTATAATTATTAATTCCCCTAATTTCAACCCAGTTCATTCATATATCGCATTTTCATCCATAATTACGCGGAAAGAATAATTGTGTTTAATAATTTCCGTGGTGAATGCGAGAGCGGGGAGAGGGAGACGCCATTACGCCATTACGACATCAACAAGGCACGCACGCGAGACAACGTGGTAGAACACGTGGCATTAATTGAGAATTCTTGTCGATAAGATTACGTCGACACTCATTAATAAGTGGAATTTACTTGCCAGTGTTCTCTAGTGCCTCAATAGTGAACCCAGCGTCTACAATTACCATCCGGACCGTGAATAAGTGTGCACAGCAGTGAACACTGAGTCCAGCAGACGCTCCTCTCGGCAACCTTAGTACTCGGTTACGCTCACAGGTTTCTTTCTTGTAGATGCATCTAGTAATTTAGAGCCTTAGTGAGTAGTTTGTCGTTAGGAAGAGAGATTAAATATAATCAAACGTTAGTAATATTTATTACTCAGTTCAGCTTCATGAATATATGAGCACAATTTTGTAGCCTAGTCAATTGCTACTTTATATTCTTGTATTACAGCGTGTATTTGAGACGCCAACAAGATTGTCATCCATCGTGTTATTTACCTCGAGTCATTTATCTATGGGGATTCTGTGATTACGAGGACGAGTGATGAACTGGCGTTAGAAATCGTCTTACAGCTAAGACCCATTTTTCTTATAAATTTATTCATTTAATTATTGCTTCTATAATATGAGCTTAAATGAATAATTTTGATTACCATATATTACATATGTTGTAGTTAGATTTACCATAATTCATGCATAATGAACTAGTGACGAACCACACTGGTTCCTAGATATATATGAATTTCTAGAAATAACCCCCAATGTTGATATTTGAGGCTTTGACTTTAATTAATAATTACAGTCTTCATTATTTTCAAGTGAATATCCATTGAATGTTTTTCCATAGACACTGGTTCTCTGGTGTCATTCTAATGATCAATTTTATTTGTTTCCCTCTTTTCTCAAAAGCGGGTGTCCTTCGATTATTTTAATATAACAATTAAACAATTTATTTTTCTGAGTTCAAGCCCAGATACCCAACAGTGTCAGTGGTCCTGGTTATGTGTCATGTCGTCATTCGTCACGGACCTGTGTCAGAGGTCGTCATGCACCAGTGTCAGTCATGGTCCAGTGCCAGTGGTCGTCATGGACCTGTGTCAATGGTCGTAATGTATTCACCTAGTGTGTCTGCGGGGGTTGAGCTTTGCTCTTTCGGCCCGCCTCTCAACTGTCAATCAACTGTTTACTAACTACTCTTTTTTCTTTTTCTCCCACACCACACACACACACACACCCAGGAAGCAGCCCGTGACAGCTGACTAACTCCCGGTACCTATTTACTGCTAGGTAACAGGGGCATTCAGGGTGAAAGAAACTTTGCCCATTTGTTTCTGCCTCGTGCGGGAATCGAACCCGCGCCACAGAATTACGAGTCCTGCGCGCTATCCACCAGCTACGAGGCCCCATGTTCGTCATAGACCTGTTCCTTAGTCGCCATGGCCTCTTCGAACCGGTCCCTTCGAACCCAACATTTTGGTCTCTTCGAACCGGATTGATTACTAATCAATTAATCTATATCAGTTCTCAGACTGAAACAACATTTTGGCCTTATCGAACTGGTTACATACCAATACCATTAAACTGTATCTGTTTCTCCAAACCAAAACAACATTTTGGTCTCTTAGAACTGGATACAATCCAAGAAATTCTTACAATTAGTCCTGTACTAATGAGTAGTACATGCATTATATATTTTTGTGCTGACCCCTAGCAAGGGTGGGATTCAACATTACAGTACTCTGATTAGAGTGCTTCCATATCAATTTATTTGTGTATTCATTATTTTGTGTGTGGTTTTGAGTGTTGCTGTATGATCACATTACATCTAATGGTGATAAGCTGACTAGCCGGACGAAAGTTAATGGTGACATGCAGACACCACTCAAAATCTTTAGCTATATACTTGTTAGGTAGGACATTAACCTCATAGTAAGTAGATTTAATTTAGCAGAACTCAGGCTATACTCAATATTAATTATCAACTAATGAACAAATTTCCCAGCTTCATAGTAATATTCAATCAAGTCTATGAAATTTGGACTTAAAGCTAACATGGCTACTCCTGAGCAATTAAGGAGAACCTATATGGCCTCAAGGCCATTTAACTAGACTAATCAATAAGTCTGATGATTTGTCCAAGGCAACTCCCATTGATTACTATCTATTAAATCATCAGTGAGAGTAGCTAATCTTAAGTTTGATCAAGTTAAATCAGCAAGTCAGTCTTATCTTACTCACTGAATGCTACTGAAACTGATCTAGAGGAATAGATCAAATTGTAACAAATATTTCACAACACGAAGATGAGACTCAAGATAAATTTGATGTACTATCCAGTATAGTAAACCATCAACCCAATACAAATTCTACTATGTCTCAATCCAGTAATCAATTACCTGAGGTTCGTCTACCTACTTTAGATTACCTACATTTGCGGGCTGGATGAAGAAATTGGGACACATTTTGGACTTCATTTGAAGTTCATATCCATAACAGGTCTTCTTGACCCAATTTCTAAATTTTTCATACCTGATTAGTCTTCTCAAAGGGGAAGCTAAAAAGGTTATAAATAACTAGCTCTCACTGA
>WNGS01028583.1:13023747-13039008 GCA_020271785.1 Procambarus virginalis | reverse complement strand
AAAAAACAAATTAAGAGTGCGACACGTGGTAGCAACACTGCCCGTCCATACAGCCTCCTCCAGGCCTGTCTGAAGTTGGTAAACACCCAAGGCCAGCACCCACGGCCAGCCACCCACGGTCAGCCCCCCACGGTCAACCCCCACCGGTCAACCCCCCACCGGTCAACACCCCACCTTGTAAGACCTGGTAAGACCATCACCACTGAACAGAAGTGTCCAAAAAATGGCTTTGATAAAAACGTGCATAGAATGCAACATGAAGGTAGATTACCAACAGAGCTTTCAATGCCAACTCTGTTCAGCAGCCATACACAAAAAATGTGCCAACATGACTAATAATTCAAGGAGAAATGGTCCCAGTGACCACTCTGTGTACTGGCTCTGCAAAAAGGATGATGTAACTTTTCTGAAGATGATGGAAATCCTGGATAAAACTCCCGCCGAAAACAGAGAATTACTAATTAATGCCTGCATAGCAATTCTAATGTCTTCAAACAAACTGTACATGACACCAAGGTACAACCAGATGTGGCACAGTGCTCGGTGGCAGCGGCGCCTGAGCAGGACGCGGAGTCGGGGATGCCTGAGCAGGGCGCGGAGTCGGGGATGCCTGAGCAGGGCGCGGAGTCGGGGATGCCTGAGCAGGGCGCGGAGTCGGGAACGCCTGAGCAGGGCGCGGAGTCGGGGACGCCTGAGCAGGGCGCGGAGTCGGGGACGCCTGAGCAGGGCGCGGAGTCGGGGACGCCTGAGCAGGGCGCGGAGTCGGGGACGCCTGAGCAGGGCGCGGAGTCGGGGACGCCTGAGCAGGGCGCGGAGTCGGGGACGCCTGAGCAGAGCGCGGTGTCGCGGGCACCGGAGCAGAGCGCGGTGTCACAGGCCCCAGAGCAGAGCACAGTGTCGGGGACGCCGCAGCAGAGCGCGGTCCCTGGCAAAGGGACACAAACAAAACAAGGCCCCAAAATCTGTTGGTATTACAAATGGGCAACCTGTAAGCATGGGAATCGGGAAGAATAAATGGAACATGTAAATACGATCACCCTAGAAAGTGCAGAAACCTCCTCAATACAGGTAAATGTACCAAAAGCTGTGAATTCTTTCACCCAGAAATCTGCAAGAACTCTTTGGACAGGAAAGAGTGCTTCAATGCTGAATGTCCAGCTTTTCATATAAGAGGTACCAGGCGAAGAAAACCGACAGACTACCACTATGAAAACAGCCACTACTCCATCAACCGGGATAATTTTTTAGCAAGAGGAGGAGGAGAAGAATGGCTAAAAATGACCAGACTCTATCACCAACTCGGTCAAATGCTAGAGAGGACGCAAACACAGTGGCCTCCTTACCAGAGCCTCAGATATTAACACCAAGTAAAGCATCCAGCACTTCCACTAACACGATAACATCATTTATATTTGCCAACATCCAGGGTATAAAAACACGCAAATCCAACAAAGTTCACTTTATAGATGGTCTCCTTCATGAGGCAAATGCAGTGTTTGCAGCCCTAACGGAAACTCACACTAAGGACTACCTTGATGGTGAAATATGGATCTCGGAGTACAATCTTTTCAGATGTGATAGGAAACACCGGCTTCAGGGTGGGGTCAGCCTCTACATCAAAGACACACTCATCTGTACTGAGCTCCTAAACACCTCAAATGATATGGTGGAAGTGCTTATAGTCAAAATAGAGATCCTAAATGTAGTTGTTGTCCTTGTATATAAGTCACCGGAGGCAAACCCTCAGCAGTTTAAAGACCAACTAATGAAAATAGAACACTGCTTGGAAAACCTCACAAATCCAGCTCCGAACATCATCCTGCTTGGGGACTTCAACCTACGGCACCTGAAATGGAAGCACCTGGCTAATACAGTAATATCAGAAAGAATACCAGGAAGTAGCCTAAATGAACAGGCACATGCAAATGACCTGCTACGGATGTGCGATAGGTTTGCCTTAAACCAGCAAATAGTAGAACCAACTAGGAAGGAGAACACGCTGGACCTCATTTTCACTAATAATGATGAATTGATCGGGAACATAATGATTACAAATACCTGTTACTCAGATCACAACTTAATTGAAGTTCTGACAACCATGGGGAATGGACCTTCAAAACCAGTCCAGATTCCCGGTGGAGGAGATTTCAGCAAATTCAACTTCAATAATAAACAGATAAACTGGGAGCAAATAAACCAGGACTTCACAGAAATAAACTGGGAAGAACAGCTAGAAAATGCAAACCTGAACCAGTGCCTGGAAAAAATAAGCTCAGTAGCACTAGAAATATGTTCAAACCGCATCCCCTAAGAAAAAAGAGAAAGAGATGCAGACTGGAACGGGAACGTCGTTCCCTATATAGGCGAAGAAAACGAATCGCGGAACAACTTGAGAGTCGCACCCTATCTCAAGAACGGCGAGGAAGGTTAGGTAGAGAAATAGAAACAATTGAACTCAAGCTACAAGAATCATACAAAACCCAGGAGAGGCAAAGAGAGCAAAAGGCCATCAGTGAAATAGAGAGAAATCCGAAATATTTTTTCTCCTATGCAAAATCAAGATCAAAAACCACATCTAGTATCGGGCCCCTGCGAAAGGGAGATGGAACTTTCACCGATGACAACAAAGAAATGAGCGAGTTACTGAGGAAGCAGTATGACTCTGTTTTCAGCGAGCCATTAAACGCACTAAAGATTGATAACCCAAATGAATTTTTCATGGATATGATACCAACATCAAATCATATATCAGACGTCGACCTATCCCCACTAGATTTTGAAGAAGCCATAAACAGTATGCCTATGCACTCTGCACCAGGCCCGGATTCTTGGAACTCCATATTCATCAAGAACTGTAAAAAACCACTATCGCAGGCCCTTCACATTCTGTGGAGACAAAGCCTAGATACTGGCGTTATCCCTGACATACTAAAAACAGCAGAGATAGCACCACTCCATAAAGGAGGAAATAAGGCAGAGGCAAAAAATTACAGACCGATAGCACTAACATCGCACATCATAAAAATTTTTGAGAGAGTGCTAAGAAGTAAGATCACAAAATACATGGAATCACAGCATCTCCATAACCCCGGACAACATGGTTTCAGAACAGGGCGGTCTTGCCTGTCGCAGTTGCTGGACCACTATGATATGGCATTAGATGCTATGGAAGACAAACAAAACGCTGATGTAATTTACACAGATTTCGCAAAAGCTTTTGATAAATGTGACCATGGTGTTATTGCACATAAAATGCGTTCAAAAGGAATTACCGGGAAAATAGGCAGATGGATCTACAATTTCCTGACTAACAGAACCCAATGTGTAATAGTCAACAAAATAAAATCCAGCCCATCAATCGTGAAGAGCTCAGTCCCCCAGGGTACTGTGCTTGCCCCAGTACTTTTTCTCATCCTCATATCCGACATAGACAAGAACACAACCTATAGTACTGTATCATCCTTTGCAGATGACACTAGGATTTTCATGAGAGTTGGCAACATAGAGGACACAGCAAACCTCCAATCAGATGTAGATCAGGTCTTTCTATGGGCTACAGAAAATAATATGGTGTTTAACGAGGATAAGTTCCAGCTCATGCGCTACGGAAAAATTGAAAATATAAAAGCGGAAACCACGTACAAAACTCAGGCAAATCATAACATAGAACGAAAAGGCAATGTAAAGGATCTGGGTGTACTCATGTCGGAAGACCTTACCTTTAAAGAACACAATAAAGTAGCCGTCACAACTGCAAGAAAAATGACAGGTTGGATAACAAGAACTTTTCACACTAGAGATGCTATACCGATGATGATACTTTTCAAAACGCTTGTGCTCTCTAGAGTGGAGTACTGCTGCACAATGACAGCCCCTTTCAAAGCTGGAGAAATTGCTGACCTGGAGAGCGTGCAGAGATCCTTCACTGCTAGAATCCACTCAATAAAACATCTAAATTACTGGGACCGACTAAAGAGCCTAAATCTGTACTCCCTTGAGCGCAGGCGGGAGAGATACACAATAATTTACACGTGGAAAATAATTGAGGGGCTGGTCCCAAACCTGCACACGGAAATAACATCACATGAGACCAGAAGACATGGCAGGATGTGCAGAATACCCCCGTTGAAAAGCAGAGGTGCAACAGGTACTCTGAGAGAGAACTCTTTCAACATCAGAGGCCCGAGACTGTTCAACACGCTTCCACTACACATAAGGGACATAACTGGCAAACCCCTCACAGTGTTCAAGAGAGAACTGGATAAGCACCTCCAAAGGATACCTGATCAACCAGGCTGTGACTCATACGTCAGGCTGCGAGCAGCCGCGTCTAACAGCCTGGTTGATCAGTCCAGCAACCAGGAGGCCTGGTCGACGACCGGGCCGCGGGGACGCTGAGCCCCGGAAGCACCTCAAGGTAACCTCAAGGTAAGGTAGGAGAGCACAGCTGCTGTGAGCTAGGAGAGTACACAGCTGCTGGGAGCTAGGAGAGAAAACAGCTGCTGGGAGCTAGGAGAGTACACAGCTGCTGGGAGCTAGGAGAGAACACAGCTGCTGGGAGCTAGCAGAGTACACAGCTGCTAGGAGCTAGGAGAGTTCACAGCTGCTGGGAGAAAAGAGAGTACACAACTGCTGGAGCTAGTAGAGTACGCAGCTGCTGGGAGCTAGGAGAGTACACAGCTGCTGGGAGCTTCGAGAGTACACAACTGCTGGGAGCTAGTAGAGTACGCAGCTGCTGGGAGTTAGGAGAGTACACAGCTGCTGGGATCTAGGAGAGTACACACCTGCTGGGAGCTAGGAGAGTACACAGCAGCTAGGAGAGTACACAGCTGCTGGTAGCTAGGAGAGTACACAGCTGCTTTGAGCCAGGAGAGTACACAGCTGCTGGTAGCTAGGAGAGTACACAGCTACTTTGAGCCAGGAGAGTACACAGCTGCTGGGAGCTAGGAGAGTACACAGCTGCTGGGAGCTAGGAGAGTACACAGCTGCTTTGAGCTAGGAGAGTACACAGCTGCTGGGAGCTAGGAGAGTACACAGCTGCTGGGAGGTAGGAGAGTACACAGCTGCTGGGAGCTAGGAGAGTACACAGCTGCTTTGAGCTAGGAGAGTACACAGCTGCTGGGAGGTAGGAGAGTACACAGCTGCTGGGAGCTAGGAGAGTACACAGCTGCTGGGAGCTAGGAGAGTACACAGCTGCTGGGAGCTAGGAGAGTACACAGCTGCTGGGAGCTAGGAGAGTACACAGCTGCTGGGAGCTAGGAGAGTACACAGCTGCTGGGAGCTAGGAGAGTACACAGCTGCTGGGAGCTAGGAGAGTACACAGGTGCTGGGAGCTAGGAGAGTACACAGCTGCTGGGAGCTAGGAGAGTACACAGCTGCTGGGAGCTAGGAGAGTACACAGCTGCTGGGAGCTAGGAGAGTACACAGCTGCTGGGAGCTAGGAGAGTACACAGGTGCTGGGAGCTAGGAGAGTACACAGCTGCTGGGAGCTAGGAGAGTACACAGCTGCTGGGTGCTAGGAGAGTACACAGCTACTGGGAGCTAGGAGAGTACACAGCTGCTGGGTGCTAGGAGAGTACACAGCTACTGGGAGGTGGGAGTCGAAGATCCTACCGATCAGGCTGTTCCGGATTACTTCCATTACCACTATCTGTTATTAGTCTATTCAGCCGGCCAAACTGTACGAGATCGGTGGGTAGTTTTCCTGCTCGCTCTTGAACATCACAAATCATAATTCAATTACTTGAAACAAGAAAAAAACGATCAAGAAAAATGTATAATGAACGTTTATTAATGCAAAATAAAGGTCAAAATATACGTCCATCTTGACTACATAAAGGCCTGCGAGCACCTCCTAACATCATTATAGTATTTGTTTATAACTTTAACAATTACAGAAATCTTCTTCAGTGCAATTTTAGCCTCTTTGGGTCATTATTGTGAAGGCAAAATTGGATTATATATTGTAAGACCTATATATTTTCATATATTATCATATATGTGTGTGTGTGTACGTTGTAGTTAGAGGAGAGCAAGGTACCTCAGTGTTGGTGTAGGTGGTGTAGTGCAAGGAGCCTCAATGTTAGTGTGGATGGTATAGAGCAAGGAGCCTCAATGTTAGTGTGGATGGTATAGAGCAAGGAGCCTCAGTGTTGGTGTTGATAGTGTAGAGCAAGGAGCCTCACTGTTGGTGTTGATAGTGTAGAGCAAGGAGCCTCAGTGTTGGTGTTGATAGTGTAGAGCAAGGAGCCTCACTGTGGTGTTGATAGTGTAGAGCAAGGAGCCTCACTGTTGGTGTTGATAGTGTAGAGCAAGGAGCCTCAGTGTTGGTGTTGATAGTGTAGAGCAAGGAGCCTCACTGTTGGTGTTGATAGTGTAGAGCAAGGAGCCTCACTGTTGGTGTTGATAGTGTAGAGCAAGGAGCCTCAGTGTTGGTGTAGAGCAAGGTGTCATATTGTTGTAGTAGATAGTGTAAAGAAAGATGCCTCAATGTTGGTGAAGATGGTGTAGAGCAAGATCCCTGAGTGTTGGTGTAGATGGTGTTGAGCAAGGTGCCTTGGTTGAGGTGTATATAGTGTAGAAAAGATTGGTCTTGTAGATTGTCTAGAGCAAGGTATCGTAGTGATGGTGTAGATAGTGTTAAGCAAGGTTGTACCAGTGTAGGTGCAGGTGGTGTTGAGAGAGGTGTCCAGGTGTTGGTGTAGATGGTGTAGAGAGCAAGGTGACTAGGTTTTATTGTAGACGGTGTAGAGCAAGGTGTCGCAATATTGGTGTAGATTATGTAGAACATTGTGTCACAGTGTTGGTCTAGATGGTGTAAAGCAAATTTTCGCTGTATTGTTGGTTATGGTGTAGAGCAAAGTGTCACAGTGTTGGTGTAAATGGTGAAGAGCAAGGTGCCTCAGGTTTGGTGTAAATAGTGTAAAGCAAGGTGACTTAGGTTTGGTGTAGATAGTGTAAAACAAGGTGTCTCAGGTTTGGAGTAGATGGTGTAGAGCAAGGTGACTTAGGTTAGGTGTAGATAGTGTAGAGCAAGGGGCCTAAATGTTGGTGTAGATGGTGTAGATCATGATGCCTAGGTGTTGGTGTAGAGCAAGGCGCTTCAGTGTTGATTTAGATGGTGTACAGCCAGGTACTTACCTAGTTGTGCTTGTGGGAGTTGAGCTCTGGCTCTTTGGTCCCTCCTCTCAACCGTCTATCAACTGGAGAACAGAGTCCTGAAACTACTGGGCTCTATTATATCTATATTTGAAACTGTGTATGGAGTCAGCCTCCACCAAATCACTGCCGAAAGCATTCCATCTGTAAACTACTGAGAATGAAAAAGTTTTTTCTAACGTCCCTGTGGCTCATTTGGATACTCAGTTTCCCCGTGTTCGAGTACCCACCCCGAGTTAAACAATTTATCTTTATGTTTTATGTTTTATGTATTATTCCTGTTAGAATTTTGTTGGTAGTGATCATGTCTTTCCGAGCTACCCAGTCTTCCTGTGACGTTAGGTTCATTTCACGCAGCCTTTACTCGTACTCATGTCTCTTAGTTCTGGGATTAGCCTAGTGGCAGACCTTTGAACTTTTTCCAGCTTAGCCCTGTGCTTGACAAGATACGGGCTCCATGCTGGGGCCGCATACTCCAGGATTGGTCATACATATGTGGTATACAAGGTTCAAAAGGTTCTAAATGATTCCTTACACAGGTTCCTGAAGGCAGTTCTGATGTTAGCCAGCCTCGCATATCTTGCTGATGTTATTTTTTTTATGTGAGCTTCATGAGACAGGTTTGGCATGATATCAACTCCTAGATCTTTCTCTATGTCTGTTTCATGGAGGCCTTCATCTACCATTCTGTATCCTGTTTCTGGCCTACTGTTTCCACTGCCTAGTTTAATTACCTTTCAATTGCACAGGTTGAACTGTAGTAGCCGTTTGTTGGACCATTCATTCAGTTTGTCTAGAACATCTTTTAGCCTCATACTATCTTCCTCTGATTTAATCCTCCTCATAATTTTTGCATCATCAACAAACATTGAGAGACGCGAGTCTATTCCCCCTGGGAGATCATTCACATAAATCAGAAACAGTATAGGTCCAAGGACTGAACCGTGCGGGACTCCACTGGTGACATTTCACCAATCTGAGACCTCGGCCCTCACAGTAGCTCGCTTTCTTCTGTTGCTCAGGTACTCCCTTATCCAATTGAGTTCCTTCCTTTTCACTCCTGCCTGCATCTCCAGCTTGTGCACTAGTCTCATTTGTGGTACTGAGTCAGGTGTCCAAACGTTGGTGTAAATGGTGTAAAGTAAGGTGTCCCAGCGTTGGTGTAGAGCAAGGTGCCTCAGTGTTGGTGTAGAGCAAGGTGTCGCATTGTGGGTGTAGACGATGAACATCAAGGTGTCCATGTTGGTGTAGGTTGTGTATAGCAAGGTGTCTCAGTGTTGATGAAGATGGTGTACAGCAAGATGTCCCAGTGTTGGTGTAGATGGTGAAAATCAAGTTGTCCCAGGGTTGGTGTATATGTGTAGCGCAAGGTGCCTCAGTGTTGGTGTAGATGGTGTACAGCAAGGTACCTCAGTGTTGGAGTAGATGTTGTAGAGTAAGGTGCCTCAGTGTTGGTGTAGATGGTTAAGAACAAGGTGTCCCAGTGTTATTACAGATGGAGTACAGCAAGATTCCTGCATTGTTGGAATCTGTGTATTCCTGTTGTCCATCACTTTGCTTTTGGTATTACTGCTCATCGGACTGCATTGATTACTCTCGGCAGTTTCTTGTGTTGTTGGAACCTATGCATCTCTGCTGTTCAATACTTCTTTGCTGGTGTTGTTGCATATCAGACTACATTGGCTGTTAATGTCTGTCTCTTGTTTTGTAAGATTGTTGATGATGAGTGGTCACTGCTTCTTGCAGTTGCTTTTGTTAGTTAATGTTGATGGTCTGGTGTCTTGACAACCCGACTGTTGTTGGTAATCTTTATGTCCATGTCGCGTTGTTTGTCCTCTTATGCTCCATCTTGTCTCACTGTCTATTTCTTCTGTAACTGTGATCTGCTGCACGATCTTGTCCATTATTACAAAAGGGATTTCTTGAGTCTGATGCTGTGAGGCGTTCTGCGTCACCTGTAGGTAATTAATAATTGTCTCTGCCATGATCGTCACGATGGTTTTTAGCTGGACCCCTGTAAAGCTGAAAATTTGTTGTATTGATTCCGAAAGTAATTGCTTTTTTTTGCTTCTTTGCTTTTGTTGTATTTCTGCAGCATTTTTGTGTATTTCCTGATTTGAAGTTGATAGATTCGATAAATTTTGTTCTGTGAGAGTTAGTCTCTGCTGTACTCACCTAGTTGTGCTTGCGGGGGTTGAGCTCTGGCTCTTTGGTCCCGCCTCTCAACCGTCAATCAACAGGTGTACAGTTTCCTGAGCCTATTGGGCTCTATCATATCTACACTTGAAACTGTGTATGGAGTCAGCCTCCACCACATCGCTTCCTAATGCATTCCATTTGTCAACCACTCTGACAGTAAAAAAGTTCTTTCTAATATCTCTGTGGCTCATTTGGGCACTCAGTTTCCACCTGTGTCCCCTAGTGCGTGTGCCCCTTGTGTTAAACAGCCTGTCTTTATCAACCCTGTCGATTCCCCTGAGAATCTTGAATGTGGTGATCATGTCCCCCCTAACTCTTCTGTCTTCCAACGAAGTGAGGTTTAATTCCTGCAGTCGCTCCTCGTAGCTCATACCTCTCAGCTCGGGTACTAGTCTGGTGGCAAACCTTTGAACCTTTTCCAGTTTAGTCTTATGCTTGACTAGATAGGGACTCCATGCTGGAGCCGTATACTCCAGGATTGGTCTGACATATGTGGTATATAATGTTCTGAAAGATTCCTTACACAAGTTTCTAAAGGCCGTTCTTATGTTAGCCAACCTGGCATATGCTGCTGATGTTATCCTCTTGATATGAGCTTCAGGGGACAGGTCTGGCGTGATATCAACCCCCAGGTCTTTCTCTCTCTCTGACTCTTGAAGTATTTCATCTCCCAAATGATACCTTGTATCTGGTCTCCTGCTTCCTACCCCTATCTTCATTACATTACATTTGCTTGGGTTAAACTCTAACAGCCATTTGTTCGACCATTCCTGCAGCTTGTCCAGGTCTTCTTGAAGTCTCAAGCTGTCCTCCTCTGTCTTAATCCTTCTCATAATTTTGGCGTCGTCAGCCACTCGTGCTGTGGCTGTGCACGAGTGTTCCAAACGTTGGTGTTGGTGTATGTGGTGCTGGTCTGTTTGTGTATCCTGGCCTGAGCTGTCTGCACCTTTTCTTTCCATGCAGAGCAGGTTGTGCACCAGGCATGAGGTTTGCCTCCACAATTTGGACATTTGGCTGTTGTGGTATGGTTTGCCTTGTGCTTGGCTATACAATCTTTGGTTGGATGTCTCAGGCTACACAATCCGCATTTCTCCTGTCCGGTGTAGCGTGATTGATGGTGGCCGGATTTCTGACACCTGAAGCAGCGCAGGGGTTCTGGAATGTATTGTCTCCATCGGTATATTCTCCAATTTCCAAGACTGAATGTTTCTGGCACATGTCCCATGACGGTCACCAGAACCTCACGTATCGCTGCTTTGTCTATTTTTGTGCGGCATCGTTCCGCATTCAGGATTTGCTTGTGTTCTAGTACTGGATCCAGTAGAAAGTCGATTAGGTATCCAAAAAAGCACAACTCGTGTGCGTCTTCCTGAAGGGTCCAGCTTTTCCTAGCATACAGGTTTCCCTTGCAGGACTTTTACTTTTTCTAAGTAATTTGCAATCTGTTGGTCTCGTGGCGTCATTATTATTTCTCCTTTCAGGTTGACAGTGGTGGAAAAGTTTGAGCTCTGGTTGTTCCTTTTCTATTGCCGTTACTACTCCATATGCTGTAGGAAAGTGCTCTGTCTGCATTATTTTGAATTTTGGAAGATGTGCAGAGTCTGACGATGTTTGTTGTGAGACTGGTGTCCTCTCCGCTCTCATACTGTTGTTCTGTGGCAGGGCTGTTGAGAGAGAGAGATACATTGTCTGACACTGGCTGGTGTGTGACTGGTACTGTCCTCTCTAGGTCCATTATGTCTGCTGTCTTGCTGGTGGAAGCATGTGGTGAACCCTCGGTAACAGTTTTCTTAGGTGCCTACTGCACCTCGGTTCACTGCCCCTCCTCGTCTGAAAGCTGCCTCCATTGCTTCTTTCTCATAGACTTCCCCATGACGTCTCCACGTAGTGAGGACCGATTCACTGCCTTACCTAGTGCCTGAGACACTCCTAGACCTGGAAAAATTCAGTCCTCTCCAACGGAGGTCGTAAAATGATTCCCTTAGGTGGAATCAGTGATACGTAACACCTAATCGAGGTGTTTGGTCTACCTTTCCCTGAAAATTCAGTAAACCTTCTAATGTGCCCTTTTGTGGCGATGCCCGCAGAGTATCATCTCGCCCTTCAGGGTAGGACTCTATGTGATCTGGTCAGTGGTACAGTTCTCAAAAAAAAATCGGTCATGGACGTCGAGTGCGGTACGAGAGTTTGTGTCGCCTGCGTACTGAGTTGCGCAGAATACCATTCAGCAGGACAGTAGATCATCAACAACGTTGTTTGTCCATCAGTTGTAGACGAAATCAGTATTGTTTCCTTCCAAACACGATATTCTCTGGGTGATGGAGTATTGATGAATTCTTCCTCACAAAACCGTGATGATTTTAGCTGATGGGTGCTCAGAATCGTAAGTTCTCCAGGGAACAAATCCGTGTGCGACCAGCTAGCATTGGCGCCGGCAGCGAGTCCTAAAGCATGGTATCCTAGTGTTGATGTAAATAATGTAGAGCAAGGAGTCTCAGTGCTGGTGTAAATTGTGAAGAGCAAGGTGTCGTAGTGTTGATGTAGATGGTGTAGAGCAAGTTCCCTCAATGTTGGTGTAGATTTTGTAGATCAAGGTGTCGCCGTGTCGGTGTAGATGGTGTAGAAAAAGGTGTCGCAGTGTTGGAGCAGATACTGTAGAGCAAGATGCCTCAATGTTGGTGTATATGGTGTAGATCAAGGTAGCACAGTGTCGGTGTAGAGGGTGTAGAGCAAGGTGAGGCAATGTTGTAGATAGAGTAGCAGAAGGCGCCTCAGTGTTGGTGTAGATTGTGTAGAGCAAGGTGCAGTAGATGGTGTAGAGCAAAGTGTTGCAGTGTTGGTGTAGAGCAAGGTGCCAATGTTGGTGTAGATGGTGTAGAGCAAGGTGCCTCTGTGCTGAAGATGGTGTAGAGCAATGTGTCAGTTGAGAGAATTGAGACTACGTCTGTGCATGAGCACTTGTTCTGGTGAACGCTGGGGCAATCTGCTCTCATCGCGATGAGTGGTGCCCTGCATGCACTCGGTCGTAGTCTCCATGTGGTTAAGAGGAGGATGGTTAGGTTCGGAGGGAGCATATGTATAGCAGGTATGCAGGTGTGAGTGTGTGTGTGAGTGTGTTTTACCTAAGCGACTTTATTGTGAAATGTTTACAGGATGGGGTGAGCTTATTAATATTATTATTTTTATTATTAATTTTATTATTCACTGTTTGTGTGAAACTGCAGGAGATGGGCAAAGTGGCGGTGTTAACAGCGGAATTCTGCCATTCGCCCCACCGATCTCTCTGGACTTGATGGGGGTTTAAAGATCGCCTATCCTGATTTGGGATTATCTGGTCTGATAAATTGTCTTATTCCCCTTCAGACTTGATCCAAGCTGGGTTTTTCTCGTGTGGTGATTAATAGTGTAGATTTTGATTGTGTAGTGTATCTTATCTTGAGGTTATCTTAAGATGAATTCGGGGCTTTTTAGTGTCCCCGCGGCCCGGTCCTCGACCAGGCCTCGACCCCCAGGAAGCAGCCCGTGACAGCTGACTAATACCCAGATACCTATTTTACTGCTAGGTAACAGGGGCATAGGGTGAAAGAAACTCTGCCCATTGTTTCTCGCCGGCGCCTGGGATCGAACCCAGGACCACAGGATCACAAGTCCAACGTGCTGTCCGCTCGGCCGACAGGCTCCCGTGTAGGGTAGACTTTATTATTATTATAACTATTATTATTATTAATTATTATTATAATATAGTGTAGGGTAGACTTTATTATTATTATTATTATTATTGTTATTTATTATTATTATTATTGTTATTTATTATTATTTATTATTATTATTATTATTATTATTATTATTATTAGTTCTAGTCAAGATAGAGTTGACATTATCACGAGAGGAGGAAGAGTATGAGTTTGTTGATGAGGATGATGATGTTAAGCTCAATTATTTTTATGTATATTATGTATTTATATATTTTTATTTTTTATCTGCCTTAGGCGTTGGAGACCATGTCAGATGTGTTTATTACGCTGGAGGAATATGTAACTTTGCACCCTCAGACGACCCCTGGACACTTCATGATAGATATTACCAACTGCATCTACCTAAATATATTGAATGATCGTACTTTCATTAAGAATGTTAGAGCATTTTCCCCCTCACGGGTAAAGAAGCCTATTGACGATGCATTAATTGAAATTGAATTGAAATTGAAATAAGTTTATTGAGGTAAAATACACACAAAGGGATGAGGTAGCTCAAGCTATTCTCACCCCGTCATTTTGATTATCTCTCTCCTACAAGGTCTTGGTAATTTCAACACAATGATTAATATAATGAGTCCCAATTACTTGTGTAAGAGATGCTCTTTGTGAGTATCTGAAGTCTTCAAAGGCCTTAGTACCACTCTTTGCAGAATCCAACTGTATAGAGTTGATCCTATGGCATCTAGACATTTCCCCGTTTTGTGCATGTGATGAAGATGAATGAAGTCTAGCTGCTGAAGAAGAATCCTGGTTAGAACTGTTAATGATTCTGGGGGTTACTGCAATTCCTCCTCCAAACCTTGCAGTGAGAGGTTTGCAGAGAATCGTATAAAGGTTGCTGGATTTAAGAGTAAAGTCTGTTTTAACCATGAAATAAATATAGTTCTTCTTCCCTGTCCGCACATGGTGGTATGTTCTTAATGCGGGGGGGGGGGGGGGCGAAATCTGGGCAAGGGCTCTAGATTTCCAAAAAAATGCTTTAAATGAAAACTAGTTCGATTTCATTCAAACTTTTTTGACTAGTTGTATATGAAAAGGGTTTCATCTGGTCCAAGTCTCAGCATCGTAGCGTAAATAGGAAGGGAGAGAAAAAATAGTGAAGTAGGTGTCAAAATTATTCCAAAATGGTCAAAAACGATTATCAAACACAAGTGTCAAATGAAATCATATCTATGACTTTCAGCTATGACAACAGCATATATTAAAAAATATTATAATTAATTTTATTAGAAAAATAATTAAGTTAAAAAATATTGATATATATTTTTTTATTATTTTTTTTATCGGACGATTTGCATGAAACTAATACACATGACTGCACATAAGCCTATTTGTAAAGGTGCCAATTTTGGAGAAAATTGGTTAATGTCAACTTCAGGCACAGATGGCAGCACCTTAGACTATTATTTTCTTATTTATTTTCAATATTTTCAACTGACATAAACGTTCAAATAACTCTTTAATTTTTTATTCCATTTACATGAAACTTACAACTTATATGTAAAGTTTATGTTTCTCAAATCCCTAGGTAGCGTTTTTTCCTAAGAGCATTTATTGATTTTATAATAGCAATAAACCTGACATATATGCATAATTTTTGGGGGGAACTTTGAATATTAGGAAAACTAAAGATGTTTCAGAAACTCCCAACCTCCAGATCCTTTATTATATGCTATTGTGTCAAAAAGTGTCATAGAATGATTATATCTGAAAGGGGTGTTTGTTTATTTACACTTGAAAATGTGTAAAATTCGTTGAAAAAATAAAGAAATAAAAATCTCCCTCTCTATTTACGCTGCAATACTGAAACTTGGAACAATTGCAGCCCGTTTCATATACAACTAGTCAAAAAATATTGGTTGACATTGCACAACTTTTATGAATCATGTCCATGCCCCATAATTTGAATTATAATTAATGCATGACACGGGGTAACAAATGTCCAATATGTCGCGGGGATGTAACACATCTGCTACTCCCCATCATTTCTATTAAACAAATATAAGAGCCAAATCTTTCTCTTACATATCTTTATTATATTCACAGAGACTAAGAACTGTATATATATATATATATATATATATATATATATATATATATATATATATATATATATATATATATAATATATATTATATATATATTA
>WNGS01028583.1:13017907-13022747 GCA_020271785.1 Procambarus virginalis | reverse complement strand
TAAGGTGGAAGGGGAAGAGAAAGATGAGGGGGCAAGAGAAGGGGATTAGTGAGGAGAGGAAGAGGAGGGGAGGGGAAAGAGAGAAGGGGGGGAGGTAAGGACGGGATAAGAGAAGGGGGGACGAGGGGAGGGGAAAGAGAAGGGGAATGAAGAGGAAGGGGTAATAGGAGGGGGAAGAGAAGGGAATGAGGAGGAAGGGGAAGAGGAGGGGGGAAAGAGAAGGGTGGGATGAGGGAAGGGGTGAAGGGGTAAAGAGAAGGGGGGGGGGGGTACTAGAGAGGGAGGGGGTAAGAGAAAGGGGGATGAGGAGGAGGGGGGTTGAAGTCAGGACCGGTCGGGCCGAGCGGGACAGCATGCGGACTTGTGATCCTGTGGTCCCGGGTTCGATCCCGGGCGCCGGCTGGAAACAATGAGCCAGGGATTCTTTCACCCTATGCCTCTGTTACCTAGCAGTAAAATAGGTACCTGGGTGTTAGTCAGATGTCACGGGCTGCTTCCTGGGGGGTGGAGGTCTGGTCGAGGATTGGGCCACAGGGACACTAAAGCCCTGAAGTCATCTCAAGATAACTTCAAGAAGGACCCGTAACGGTCGTCGCGGTGACCGTGTGTGAACACTCGCGAGAGCTTTCAAATTTTGAAACGAAATGTTGTAAATATCAAAAAACGTCGTAAATATGCAGCAAGGAAATAAGACATGTCAATGCATTAATTTTATTACGGGTTTAAAAATTAAAAAAATTGTGGAAATATTTCTGAATTCAGATGCTATAATGTTGAGAAATAGTTTGAGATTTCGAACACCGCCCACTACCCCCCAAAGGCTGCAGTCTGCCTTTAGGCCTTGTCTTGTGAACACGTGGTCACTGCTCCAACACGGTACTACACTCCCCTACATGCCACTACATGCCACTACACAATCCTACACGTCACTACACAACCCTACACACCACGACACGCTCCTGCACGCCACTACACCACCCTACACACCTCGACACGCCCCTACACGCCACAACACGCCCTTACACGCCACTACACAACCCTACACGCCACTACTACTCCCCTAAACGCAACTACACGCCTCTACACGCAACTACAATGCACCCCTGCACCGCCATTACACGCCACTACACAAACCTACATGCCACTGCACAACCCTACAAGCCACTCCAACACCCCTACACGCCACTACACGCCTCTACATGCCACTACACAACCCTACACGCCACTACACAACCCTACACGCCACTACACGCCCATACACGCGACTACACTCCCCTACATGCGACTACACGCCTCTACATGCTACTACAGGCAACCTACACGTCACTACACAAACTTACACGCACACTTACACCATGCCAATACACGCCACTACCCACCCCCTACACGCCACTACATGCCACTTCACGCCCCTGCACGCCACTACACGCCCCTACACGCCACTACACGCCCCTACACGCCACTACACACCCCTACACGCCACTTCATGCCCCTACACGCCAATACACGCCCCTACACGCCACTACACGCCCCCTACACGCCACTACACACCCCTACACGCCACCACTTCATTGCCCACTTACACGCCACTACACGCCCCTACACGCCACTACACGCCCCTACACGCCACTACACACCCCTACACGCCACTTCATGCCCCTACACGCCACTACACGCCCCTACACGCCACTACACGCCCCTACACGGCCACTACACGCCCCTACACGCCACTACACACACCCTACACGCCACTTCATTGCCCCTACACAACCCTACATGCCACTACACCACGCAACATACGCCCCTACACGCCCACTACACTCTAACACGTTCCTACCACGCCACTACACCACGCCACTACACGCCCCAACACGCCACTTACACCATGCCAATACACGCCACTACTCGCCACTACTCGCCCCTTACACTCACCCTACACGCCAATACACACCCCTACACACACCTTTATATACGCCGCAACAACACAACGCCAACACACGCCCCTACCAACCCTACACGCCACTACACGCCACTACACGCCCATATACAAGCCTACACGCCCCTAAACCATGCCAACACCGCCCCTATACGCCACTACACGTCCCTACACGCCCCTACACGCCACTACATGTCCCTACACGCCCCTACACACCCTACAGCCACAACACCACACCACAAACGTCACTACACTCCCCTACGCCCCTACACATCCCTGCACGCAACTACACACCTCTACACACGCCACAACACCACGCCCGCTACACGCCCACTACACGCCCCTACACACCACAAAACCACGCCACAACATGCCCCTACACGCCACTATACAATCCTGCACGCCACTATACAACCCTATACGCCACTGCACAACCCTGCACGCCACTACATGCCACTACCACGCCACTACACGCCACTACACAAACCCTACACGACACTACACACAACCCTACACACCACTACACCACGCCAACACACGCCCCTACACGCCATTACATGCTCCTACATGCCACTACATACCACAAAACCACGCCACGACACACCTCTACGCAACCCTGTACACCACTACACGCCACTGCACAACGCTGCACGCCACTACACGCCACACTACACTCCCCAACACGCCTATATGCCCCTACACATCCTTGCACACCACTACGCACCCCTACACGCCACAACACGCTCCTACACGCCACTACATGCTCCTACACGTCTCTAACCGCTCCTACACACCACAACACCACGCCATTACACGCCTCTGCACAACCCTGCACACCACTACCCACCACTGTACCGCCAGCCCCCCAAACCAACGCCGCCACCCCCAAACACCACCACCACCGCCCCCCCCAAAACCCACCACCGCCGCCCCAAACACCACCCACCGCCGCCCCCAACAACCACACCACAAAAAAACACCCCCAACCACCACCGCCGCCACCTCCAACACCACCACTGCCACCCCCAACACCACCGCCGCTCCTCCACAACACCACCGCCACCCCCAACCCCTACCGCTGCCACCCCCAACACCACTGCCAGCCACCTCCACACCAACCACTGCCCACCCCAACCACCAGCCGGGCATCCCCAACCCACCACCGCACCCCAAAACCACCAACCCCACAACCACCACCCCGCAATCCCCCACCAGTCCCGAGGGACTCCCCCACCCCCAACACCACCAGATCCGCAACCTCACCACCACCACTGTTGCCAGCCACCGTCCAGCACAACCTGTTGCCACCCCCAACACCACCACCACTGCCACCCCCACACAACCACGCCACGTCCCGATTAGGAAATCGGACCTTTCGTAGTAGGCCAAGAAGTGCGTTCAGGTTACTAGGTATATATATATATATATATGTGTGTGCTGTGTGTGTGTGGTTGGTGTGAATGTTGTGTGTTGTGTGTGGTGTGTTTGTTTTTGTGTTGTGGTGTTTGGGTGGTGGGTGTGTGTGGTGTGTGTGTGTGTGGTAGTGTGTGCTGTGGTGTGTGTGTGTGTGTGTGTTTGTGTAGTGGTGTGTGTGTGTGGTGTGTGTGTGTGTGGCTGGTGTGTGTGGTGTGTGGTTGTGAGTGTGTGATGTGTGTGTGTGTGTGTGTGTGTGTGGTAGTGTGCTGTCGCCCCCTCGGAAGTAGCAAAGAACTGGTCATGAGCTATCTCGGCCGAGCTTGCACCGCCCTTCTAATAGGCCGGTGATTTTCTTTTAATCTGCTATCAATAAATTGTTTCCAATATAGTTTATTTGAATTTATTATATATTATATATAAGACCACAATTTAGTTGACGTAGGGTGCTAGTGAGTCAACAAGACTACGGTTAGTTAGAACAAAAACAATAACCACAAGGGACTTAGCAAGTAGATATTATTAAAACAGATTAACATACCGACAACTTGGTATTGACCTGAGTTCTGGCGCCTGAAGGATGGCCCGTGCAATGCGCCGAATTGTAAAAACTGTACCCAAAATGTGACGTCCAGGTGAGTGTTCGGGGTGGATCGAGTCAGCGGAGACCCTTAGTTAACTAAGCACAAGACAGTACCACATCCTTACAGACGACTCATTGGTGCGGTGGTAACTCCGGTACTTCGTGCCTACGTTTAGGGGGTGGTCCTGGATCGGCATGGGTCGAATGGCGCGGTGCGCGGGTCAAAGAGTTCTTCATGATATATATATATATATATATATATATATATATATATATATATAATATATATATATATATATATATATATATATGCGAACAAGCCGAATGGTCCCAGGACTATACTGCGAATGAAAACTCACAACCCCAGAAGTGACTCTGAACCCATACTGGCCGGAGCGAGCAAACGCAAACTGGTAGTACAGGACGCCTTAAACCACTTTCGACCATCACGACCGAGACATAATGAGTGATAGCCAACTATTTGAACCACCCGCCACCGGGCCGGCACTCGGGGATGTTATCTGGGCCATAGCATTTTACCAAATCACCTCATTCTTTGGGGCACACGTGAGGAACACAACTGCGAACAAGCCTGAATGGTCCCCAGGGACTATATGCGAATGAAAACTCACACCCCAGAAGTGACTCGAACCCATACTCCCAGGAGCAACGCAACTGGTATGTACAAGACGCCTTAAACGGAGTAATGTCTCAGTTGAAGATATTAATGTGTGCAAAGGGATGATGTATGGTGTTTTGCTTACAATTCTGTTCCTAACTGTCCAAGTCGATTTGTTCATGCGTTCAAAAATCTCAAAAAGATATTCATTACATATTACCAAGGCTGATAAGTCAAATGCAGTAGTTATTATGAATAAAGATGACTATGTCCGAAAAATGGAGTTACT
>WNGS01028583.1:12992907-13012907 GCA_020271785.1 Procambarus virginalis | reverse complement strand
ATATACACATAACAGTTTAGTATTGGTTTAGGCTCTGTTCTGGACAAATGTATATCTAGTGGCTGGTTAGTAAGCTATTATGGTTGCCTTAATAACCCTCCTGTGGTTGACGGCGTTTAAGCCAACTCCAAACCAACATTGTCTAAGAGACTGACGATGAAATGGAAACACAAAATCATAAAAAATGTAATGAAACAAACAAATCATAAAAAAACGAATGACATAGATAGATAAATCGGAAACCATATTGAAAGGTTGAGAGAAAGGTCGCTATTAGATAACGCATCAGACTGACATAAGAAGTGATCGTGATATGTCTTCAGACAGAACAAAACAAAATATATGAAGAATTCTTAAACTCTAGGAATTAATTTTGTTACATTGATTATTTTCACCCTACTATAATATGTTATTTGTTTGATTGCCGTATTGATTCTATCAAAAATTTTATATTTACAGCTTCAACACAAGGTACGATTATACTGGCAGCACATATATTATTTGAGCAATTAAATTATTTGCTTTTACTTAACCTGACATTAAAAGCATTGTTAAATTTTTAGTGCCACGCAGAAGAGGGCAATCACTAATGGTGCCTCGCAAACACCGGTGAGCCAACGTGCTGCATATTTTTTTATGCTTGTTTGTATATTTCTGTGACATCCTACTCGTACTACGATGCGCACCATGACATACACATACGTAACCACGTACATGTGGCTGTGTATGCATGTACGTGGTTTAAGTATATGCATGCATGTGGGTATGTATATGCACGATTGCTTTTGTTCATGGTGATGAATGAGGTTACGGAGGAAGAGCAGGTGGATTCGCACAAGTAAGTAATTATCAAAAGAAGGCACCAGGATTGGAAGGCTATGAGCACCTGGATAGGCACAAATACCGTTAACATTGTTATCATTGTTATGAAACACCTCTATCATTGTTATAGAACTATTGATAATGTTTTCGAATTCCTCACAAAACTTTCATCTTATCATCTTAAGGATTGGCTCCCTGTGTCTTTCTTTCTTTGTTGTTGTTGATTTTTTAGTGTCATTCTTCACTAATATTATTAAACACAAAACGATGCTAAACACATAACATTTCCAACAATATTTGGAATTTTATTGTATTTTCTAAACATCAAATTATTTTGACCCACGAATTATGTGGAAAAAAAATCCAAGAACTGAGTTGTAAAACAAACTGAGGGATGCGGCATTAGCATCTTCATATGTTATGTTGAATTTTGAATATGTTTGATTTTTTTTAGGTAAATTACAGAGTTGGTTTGCCCAAAATAAGGGCTGTTGAATATTGTCTCTAACTTTTCCATAACTTTTCTGCAAAATGGTGTCTGCTTATTGGAGGCCTTCCTGAGAAAGCTGATGTTTGCCCCGTGTACCCAAGAGAGTTTTAAAATCTTAAGCAGGACTGTAATACAGCCCCAGTTGGGATGTGCAGTTGTGGATAATTAGCCAACCATGCCTCCAGCCAAGATGTGCAGGGGAAGGCAGTAAGTAATTATACTGTAATATTTTATTTATGCAAAAGAATTCATAGGGGTTGATTACAATATAGTTTTTTTTTATATAAAATCACAGATCATGCAAAGCATTTCAGGGAAACTTGATCATTTCTACTTTAAAAGCTGGTAGTATAAATTTTCATAATCTGTCCTCTCACTTCGGTTTTTACCTAATTGCTCGTCTAGTAGCACACCTCTTGACGACCTTTACTAATTGTTTTATGTTTCACTAGATACGAATTCAATGTCTGCGCTGCATAAATTGCCTTATAGGCACCAAGCACTGTTCTTGGGACTCCTAGTTAAAGCGTGATGTTAAGTGGGTGTTTGAATACCAAGGGCCAGATTCACGAAAGAGTTACGCAAGTACTTACGAACCTGTACATCTTTTCTCAATCTTTGGCGGCTTTGTTTACAATTATTAAACAGTTAATGAGCTCCGAAGCACCAGGAGGCTGTTTATAACAATAACAATAGTTGATTGGGAAATTTTTCTTGCTTTTAAACTGTTTAATAAATGTAAACAAAGCTGTCAAAGATTACGAACAGTTCTGGCTGTTCTGGACAGCCAGAACACAACACAATTTTATCCAATTTGGGTCTCAATACTGGCATGTTGGTACTGGCATGAAGCGACGGTCTCGCTTCATGCAGGTCGGCGTTCAATCCCTGTCCGTCCAAGTGGTTGGGCAACATTCCTTCCCATCCATCCGAACCCAAATCCTTATCCTGACCCCTTCCAAGCACTCTATAGTCGTAATGACCTGACGCTTTCCCCTGAAAATTTTATCTCGAAACGAAAATTAACTTGGGAGTGATTAGGATTGATTATTTTAATTCAAGTAAATTGTTATTATGCAAATCTACTAGATATTTTGTTAATCGGTGGCCAGTTCAGTTTAATCGGTAATCGGTTTAAGTTCTCGGTGGCCAGACTCGATATGGTCAAAAGGTCTATTACGTCGCTAGTAAGAAGGACCTTGATTCATGAATAACCATGTATTTCTTCTTAAGTCACTGTGCTATGAAGGTTCTTAAGTACTCGGTAAGAAGTACGATACGTACGATTCAAGAAGATGTTCGTGCGCAGTTATTAGCAATTTTGATGTAGTTCACTTGTCTCGATAGATGTTACTAGGGCTTTTCTTTTGGCCAATCAGAGAAAAGATAACACTGTCCATCTTACTGTCTTAGCCAATCATGATGCTAATTCATCGGCCGTCATCTGCCACATATTTATATCGTATTATCTTATAAAATTAATGTATTTTGAAGTAAAACTATGTTCAACTTCTACAGTCAGCACCGACATTGAAGTAAACAAACATGTTACATGCTTCCTAATCTCTGTGCAATTCTAAGAGATATTGTGTAGCTTTCTTTGTCGCTCGGAAGATTGAGACGGGATGCAATGACAATAATTGTATATATTTACCTGAATTTACCCGAGGGCCACTAACTCTGCAGTGGCCTTGACGAGGACAGAAAGCAGGGGGCTTGTCAACGGTTCCGACAAGTGTCCTAATGATATTTTCTAGCTGGATTTTGAAATTCAACAGTTTAAGCATTTATGGCTTCAGTGGATAGGCGGCTCCATGGGTTTATAATCCTAAGAATTTACCTGAGAGGGACACAAACTCTCTAGTGGCCTCGACGAGGACAGGAAGCCGGCGGTTTGTTAAATGTCCCGCCATTTGTCCTGATGACATTTTCTAGCTGAATTTTAATGTTCAACAAAATCTTGGGAGTTACGGCTTCATTGGGTACGCGGTTCCAAGGGTTAATATCCCAGCGGGTGAAAAAATCTCTTGTTTTTAGTCCTTCTTGTGATTCCTCAGTAATAAAGGATTTAAATTATAGCATGTATTATTATTATTATAATTATTATTATTATTATTATTATTATTATTATTATTATTATTATTATTGTTATTATTATTACAGTATTATCCTAATTCACTTAGCAATTCAGGCTTCCCTCTGTTTAAATCCTTAAACATACGTATCAAACACACCCTCCACACATTCTCTTGTGTTATTTACACGTACAAAACTTATTTTTATTTGTTAATCTTGATCAAAAACTTTTCCTTGATTGACGCAATAGAACCCTTGAACACCACACCAGAAATAAATGTCTTTGACTGAAGGTTGTAAGACTGCATCTGTGCAAACACTCCATGCAATCGTACCCTGTGTATGAAACACCTGTCAATGTCTAAAGATTTTGTTATTGAAGACCAAAGAATTTTTTTTAGGTTTAAATGGCAGATATAAATTCATGACTACGTAAAAATAAATGTACAAAGTGAAATTAGTTTGTTCATCAAATAAAAATAAACATACGTTTATTCAAATCCATGATTTTGAAATTAAACCAATTATGCATTTCCCAAAAGTTATGCTTGTTGGAAATTTCCGACACCCAGAGTACTAACCCCTGGCACCACAAGATAAATACGTTGTGTCAGGAAATAATTTTTATTGACAGTTTAAATTTCTAGCAATGAAATACCAAAAGTTTCCTGGAATCCGAGGCGGGCGGTTGCGTCGGCCACCAAAGACCATGCGGTGATTATTTCCTTCCTTAACTTTTAATAAATCCAATCTACAATAATTTGATTTCATTTCCAATTATTATTTTAGACCGGAATTAACTAAAGTTTGGAGAGAATTAAAGTAATCTTCCACCCGAGGTAAAATTACCACAATTGTGAATGTTAAGTCACTGCCGGTGGAATAGTCACTCCATGAGTTCAACGTATATTAAATATACTTTAAAACTCTAAAACTTCTAGTCCAGCATTAGGAACAATATGAAATTGTTTTCTGGATTTATAATTAATTCGTTAAAGCGTGAAGCAATGCCTAATTGTTCTAATTATTAAACGAGTGAAGTAACGTGACTATTCTTGTGGCGCACACCTCGAGAGGAGGGAACACACTTGTGCGTGTGCAGAGAAATGGAGAAGGAAAACTCTCCTACACGAAGGAACAAAATTTAGTAACGACGGACATCGACGTCATCCGTGGTTCTACAACGTTCCAACGCTGCTGCAACTCTCAAACTCCAAGACACAGTATCCGGTCGGTCATATTAGCTCATCATCAATTATATGGCCACGTTTTAAGGTATATGAATGACTGAGCGGTTATATCGCATGGAGTTTAAACATCCAAGGTAAGGACATGTCTAGTCAGGTATTCACTACTACTGATTGAGATTAGCTACGATAATATTAGCCTTACTGTGTTTACAACGTGAAATATCAGCAAATAGAGGTGATCCGCTGAAAGCCAAAGGTTAACTTCTGAAGCGACACAAGACTCGGATGCCCGGCGACGAGACACTTGCCTTAACTGACTCTCCTGATGATTCATGTCGTAACTTCCTTATCAGCTAAGACTTACAATAGTTTTCAGTAGTTAGTTACTAATACCATATAATTTCTTTAACTATAACTATTGATTATAATTCACATTGAATATATCCCCCAAATATGTGCCAGTGTAACACCCTGTAGAAGTTAATTGAGTAATACAGTTCACTTCGTTAATACAGTTCATTCTAATATAATAATTTAAGTAAATATATTTACCTGCTGGGAAATTCCCCTCCACCCCCATAATGGTCCTCACTACTTGTTAAGTGAATTGAGTTCCAGTGTTTTGGAAGGCAGTTACATAACCTATTTGTAAAGTAGTTACAACAATATAAACATTATTACTAAAATCTGGATTATTTAAACTCTCTTTCCAACACTAATAAGCAATATTACTTAAGTATTTGGTAACATGTCGTTAAAAATCAAATGACCAATCAAATGGCTGATGCAGAAATTGCATCAGATCAGCAGAAGTAATTTTAACTAAATAAACACACTAAAAAAATGTATACCTGTTTTTGTACAAGTTATACATGGCATATATAAGCAGTTATATATGTTGGTCAATAATAAGCATTGTTTGAAAATATCAAGACATAGGTTAACATGTAGAAGGTAAGGTAATTACATGGAGTGGATTATGTAGTACTTGGTATTTCTCTTAAACTAACTGAAAGAGGGACAGTCTTTGACATGATTGGAAATGTCATTTCACATTTTCAGTCCTTTGATTTGCAGAGGATTTCAAGTTTGGTTATGTCGCACTCTTAGAATATCAAATACATATTTTATTTATTTTTTTATTTATATATACAAGAGTTCTTACATTCTTGTAAAACCACTAACACGCATAGTGTTTCGGGCAGGTCCTTAATCCTAATTTTCCTCTGGAATATGATCAGACATATCGTTTAACAACCAGGTACCCATTTACTGCTGGGTGAATAGAGGCTACAGTTAAGGATTGGCACCCAGTCAATCTTCCAATGAAAGGAAAGAGTAAAAGTTCCAATTTTCCCTGCACGAATCGTTGCCCCATAGTGGGTGCGATAATACCTAATTTACTTTACTGTAGTAATTTAGGAGGCGAGAGCAAACACCGAGGTCCAACTACTTAGTACTCCAATCACCAGGTCGTTAGCTCCTCAATTGAGTAATAAATCTAGATAGCAGCAAATGGATTCTCACACCAAATTATTATTTAGTGTTTGAAGCTGTGGGCTTGATCCCAGAGTTTAAACCTGTTAAATTAAAAAAATAAATAATTTGCAAAAAATTTTTGTCTGAATATAAATTTATCTAATTAGTACCTACTTTTCATGTTCTATATTTTTGCATATTAACCCCTTAAATATGCTCTTTATACACTTAAATCCATTTGAATACTTCGTTCATGTCACCCCTTACTCTCTGCCTTTCTGAATGTATATTAAACTTTCTTTTCATAACTAAGTCTATTTTGAACACTGAATAATTGAGATTAAAGAAGCTGAATGCTTGCACTTGTAAGTGGATCGAGTTAATCATGCATACATAACGTATAACCTATGCAAATATGGATACTCCTGTTAAATTCAAGACTTCAGAAGTAGCTGTAGCAGAGCAAAATAACGGGACAGTACTCATCAAATATTGTTGGATAATAGACACTTTTTGTAACAATAACAATTTATTCAACAAACTTACTAATACACGGTAATAAAAACGTTATGCTACGTTAATTCCTGAGTTACTCAAAAGCTAAGCAGTACCAACTACAGCAGGACACTGTCCCACCACTCTGGTATTCACGAGACCTAGTATTTAGCCCTCTTTCATGGGCAAAAGGAACAAAGTGAACTAACTGAACACTAGTGAACACTTGAACTCAACTCCACTCAACCCTTGCAGTGGCAATCAACAATGATGAAAATACAACAATTACAATTAACAATATAGCACTTGTCACTAAGACAAACCTTCAACCAGTTAATTAATTACGTTAACATTTGTCACTTGGACTGCAATCAAATCTAAGATTATTACGTTAATCCTTCTGCTACACCGACATTAATAATCAATCAGTAATCACGTTAACACTGTCACGCCGACAGTAACAATCAATCAGTAATCACGTTAACACTGTCACGCCGACAGTAACAATCAATCAGTAATCACGTTAACACTGTCACGCCGACAGTAACAATCAATCAGTAATCACGTTAACACTGTCACGCCGACAGTAACAATCAATCAGTAATCACGTTAACACTGTCACGCCGACAGTAACAATCAATCAGTAATCACGTTAACACTGTCACGCCGACAGTAACAATCAATCAGTAATCACGTTAACACTGTCACGCCGACAGTAACAATCAATCAGTAATCACGTTAACACTGTCACGCCGACAGTAACAATCAATCAGTAATCACGTTAACACTGTCACGCCGACAGTAACAATCAATCAGTAATCACGTTAACACTGTCACACAGACAGTAACAAATCAAAGAATAATTTAATTACGTCTTTACTTTAAATCTTGTGTCACACAGACATCTAACAAAGATTAATAATTATGCTGAACACTGTATGATAACACACAACCACAACACTACGATGTCTCGCAACACTAATATCACTAAATGACAAAGCTATAATAACATACAGGAGTCACCAAGACACAACACTCAATGACTTATTCTGCCACTGGTATCAGGAAAGAATATGAAATTGCATTGTATCATTTAGACACAGGAATGACAATAACAACACCTTACAACTCAATTGCACAAAAGTATAACCAATACTAAATGTGTGGCGTGTGTATAACACCTATACCAATGACAGTGACGAATGCAGTGTCACTTAGACGGATGTACCGACGACTGGCTTATTGTACCGACAACTGACAGGTTGAATTCTCACCTGTTACAGGCGATAACGAGATAACTGCAGATCGGACGGTTGATCCTATATCAACATAAGGAAATACCATGAGAACAAGAGAAATATATGTACTCATTTAAGGCCAGCCTGTCACTCACTTTCCATACATACAACGTTGAACTGTAAATGCTCCGATGAAATACTCCAGCAATATCCGCACTTGGTAACCATGCGAGTAACACGTGGTCTCACTATGTGGCAGATGCTGACAACTCTAGTTTCTGTATATTTTAGAATTAAGGTCCATTACCTTGTTAGTCCTATTGTATAATTTAATGGCATATTTTAGTGGCATCATTTAGTGTCATTTTAACAGCCTGGCTGTTAGTGTATATTCTACATTGTACATTTCTGAGCTTTGACTTTTCACTCTTACATCATGTTACATATCAAGATAAACATAGCAACATTCCATGTATGGAATGTATACATTCCATGTATATTATCCGACTCTGCCTGCGGTGTCGGATAATATGGCTAAGCTAATTGTCAGTTTTAGACGCAGCTGCTTGATTATTACTGGCATTATATATGATTTTCACGGTCATAGGGTTACGCCTGCCCTTTTGGCTTCGGTCTCTTTTTTGACACGGGCCTAGCCCCACATGGATCAGCACCCACATGCTCCCAGATCCAAATGCTAGGTGTGCGACGGGTGTGCCTCTGATTCTTCTAGAGGTATTGCTGGATGCAGGTAGACTAGACAAGGGTCTCCACCACTAGTTATTCATGGTATGGAGGGCCACCATTTGTTTGGCAGAGACCACATTGGTCGTCTCATCCAACTCGACGTCCAGTCCATCGACGTTCATCTGCTAGTTCTCAAGACTCAGATTCAGATGACTCCACTTGCCCCAGGAGGCGGCCCAGCTATCGATAGCAGGGCTGCCATATCGATACTCCTTCCGACTTTCTCCCTGGGAGTTGGATTATGATTGGAGGATAGATTGGGCGACATTCTATCGTCATTGTACATCTTATGCCTTTGAAAAGGACTGGTCTAGCTTCACACCACTGACACAGTTAGGGTGGTATTTAAAAGGTAAGGCGGGCGATTTTTTCATACGTTTACTAGACCAGGACCCATCCATAGACTATACATGCATGAAGCATAAACTTGTCCGGCGCTTTGAAGACATGGTCATGATGAAAGTTATGCCGGCACTTCTGAAATCGGATGAGGAATTCGTCAATTAGGCAGACAAGGTTGTGTTTGGCTCATCGAGCTGAAAAACAAATACCGCTTCTGGAAGCAGAAAAAATTATGATAATGTAATTCGGCAAAGGTTCACATGATAAAGACCTGGCAAAATATATTGCCAACGCTAAGCTTTTTTCAATGGAGGAGGCTATCAATCAGGCTCAAAATTTTCAACATAACGCTATTGACATTTATGGGTCCACAGGTTCCTCCAGGTACGGTTCCCATATGTACTTCTCTTGGGGACCCGCGGTGCAGGTGAATACATTGGGCAGATCCTTATGTTACGAACAACCAGCTCGTATTAATGTAATTTTTAGTACCGCCCATGTACTCTCATGAAGTCTCCCAGCACATCACTGTCTACTAGCCCTTCGGGGCGAGGGAATACCTCTCGACCGCAACCAGGAGCAGGGTCGTTCAACACCTTCTAATGGTATGGATGGGAAACTGAACAGATTGGCGACGGGAATTTCCGAGATTGTGGACGGAATCTCTAGTCTTGGAGAAAAACTGGACACTGTGCGAGAGGTTTGTGACGTCTCACAACTGCTATTTTGTCTACGCGTTATCGCCATAGCTCGTCACCCAGGTAGCCCAACCGATGTTTCAAATATAGAGAAGAAGGTCATTATGTAAGGGATTGTTCGGGAAGCGAGGGTGAATGGGAAGGATGTAACCAGGTAAGGGGAAAATTATTACGTCCTACCATAAGTTTCATTTAACGACGAAAAATGTCTTCTTTAAACCCGACCGGGTCGGCTCAATATGTTTACATCTGACCCAGTCAATAAAAGGCCGCCATGTGTGATTAGGCCGGAAGCGTGGAGGGATTGGCATTACCAAACATTAGGAACCAGCAGGAACCATTCGTCGCTAAAGGATGACCACACATAAAGTAAGCAGGCCTACAAGATAATGTCAGAAAAGTCAGGGGCATCTCGTCTTAAAACGACAGGATGAACACGGTAGATAGCATCGCTATATCTTGAGGTTATCTTGAGATGATTTCGGGGCTTTTTAGTGTCCCCGCGGCCCGGTCCTCGACCAGGCCTCCACCCCCAGGAAGCAGCCCGTGACAGCTGACTAACACCCAGGTACCTATTTTACTGCTAGGTAACAGGGGCATAAGGTGAAAGAAACTCTGCCCATTGTTTCTCGCCGGCGCCCGGGATCCAACCCAGGACCACAGGATCACAAGTCCAGCGTGCTGTACGCTCGGCCGACCGGCTCCCTTAATATCATGGCACATGGTACCATATAACATGGCACCATGGCACTCATCGCTTGTGAGCTCCAGCAAAAGGAACAGCACGATTAGCATTAAGAAACGGAGGTCCATCAGGAGGGTATACAGGTAGAGCAACCCTATCACAATAGAGATAACTCAGGTAGATGATACCACTTCTTCAGAAGAGAAAACCTCTTCTGAAATGCCTCTACCTCTTCTTTAGGAGAAGTAGAAGGATTTAGTAAGGATACGGAAACAAAGGAGCGGGATGTGGAGGAGATAAAGCAGATAAATATCAGTCAACTGAGATCAGGTGCCACGTTTTGTATCTCGGTGGAGATGGAGGACGTAGAAGGGAAAGTAATAGTCGATACCTCTGCCGAGGTTACCATTATCTCTTATGAGAATCATCAGCAGCTGCAACAGCCCTCACCGGTGATATGACAAATAACCCTGAACACGGCTGTGAAACATGCGTATCCCGGGAACGTTGGTAGGCCCACTTACATATTTATTGCTTGGCAGTGGTATTGAGTAAAGGTATACGTAGCACCAGTTGAAGACATTATGTTATTGGGTATTTGGTTATCACCATGATTTAAGAAAAGCCAAGATGTTAGTATCGTCCAGGAGAAGTCAAAATGGTACTATAGGGACGTGTGATTTCCATGCAGTTTGGGACAGAAGAATTACCCGACCCTAGCCCAAAACTTTGTGTGGCTAAAGTAGGATTGTCACAGTATACTGTTATTCCACCCTGTTCTGTTGCCAAAGTAAAGTGTGAACTAGACTGGGCTATGTCCCAGTGTGTGGTGGAACCCTTGGGAGATGGGTAGTTGCCATTGATCCTCACGCTACACCAGGGTATGAGGGCACTGAATGAATGCATACTAAACGTGACAGAACGAAATTTCACACTGAAGAGAGAAATACATGTAGCCAACGTAAAGTTGGCACAGGAAATTATACCTAGGACCTACCCAAACGCGTCAGTCAGATAAATGGGAAAATTAAAAGAGGAACCTCAAAGCAAACCACCACCCAATATGGCCAATATGTTACAGGGCATTGAAGAAGTGTTGACAAAGGAGGAAATAAACCAGCTGATCCAACTTTTATGGACCTTCCAGGACATTTTTTCCTCAAGTGAGTTCGACATCCGGTCCTTCAATGAGGTCTCTCATCATATTAACACAGGTAATGTCCGACCAGTACAACAGAAGACACGACGTACACGAGCATGCTTTACACAGGAGGAGAAAGAACACCTTCAGCGCATGGTGAATGCAGGTATTTTGTACCTGATGCCCACTGATGACTGGTACTGATGTACACAATATATGAGTGGGCATCAGTACCAGTATTAATCAGAAAAAGAGATGCGTCTGTTCGATTGTGTGTAGATCACCGCGAATAAACGCCTGCACAATAAATGATGTTTACCCATTTCCTTTAGTGGATGAGTGTTTAGATACATTGGCTGAAAATGAATGGTTCAGTAAATTAGATGCCAATTCCGCTTAATATCAAATAAATATAGCCGAGGTAGATCACAAGAAGACGCCATTTGTTACCAATTATGGACTATTTGAATTCCGGAAAATGGTACACAGAAATCACAATAGCGTGACGCATCAAATGAACAAATCCACAAGGTCCATGACGAGGGTTCGAACCTACGTCCGATAAGATCCCACCCTGGAAACACAAACTGAAACTGTCTCTATTTTCCGCTTGTTACAACTTGTAATATCGTTGTTACATCTTGGCTTAATGTGTTTATGACGTATTACAACGTTGTTACAACTTGCTATATTGGGTGTTATAACTGGTTAGGAGGTGTTAAAACTTGTTCGAACGTTGTACCAACGTCGTAGTTTCGGTGTGTGTTTGGCGGGTGCAGACGCTGCCTTAATCGATTGAGCTACGACTTGGTAAAAAAAACTGCAACCGGGAAATCATCCTGATTTACCAACGGATCCTGCAGTCTCTCCGAGACACAAACCCGAGTTTTACGCAATTTTCGCGTGCATCCGAGCTATGTTAACAGGTTGTTCTCCCTCTTCGCCCTTACTTCATTACAGACAGAAAATTGGTCATTTGATGCATCACGCTATTGTGATTTCTGTGTGTAATAAAGTAAGGGCAAAGAGGGAGAACAGCCTATTGACATAGCTCGGGTGCATGGGGAATTGCTCAAAACCCTGGTTTGTGTCTCGGAGAGACTGCAGGATCCGTTTGTAACACCGTAAAGGTGTTTGGTTTAGTTTTATTTAATATATACATATAGTTCATGAGTCACAGGCAAGGATTTGAGAGGCGCCAGCTTGTCGACCTGAATCTCACACCTCTAAGCGTTAATGACCTCAAGTTGACCTGAGGTCAGCTCACGCGAATTTCACCTTGCTTCCGCTAATCTGATAATTGGCCTTCAAACATGCCGACGTTTAAAGAGTGGCTTGGAAGAGAGCCTGAGGCTATCTACTTGTGGGCGGAGTTAGCTACTAGGTTTCCCAATATATACTCGGAGAGCAATCGATTCGGGATAAGAAGACAAGGATAAGCAATAGGTGAACAGCGAGCAGAGCAGAGGACAACCGTCGAAATAGACATCTTCAAGAGAAAACTGGACTGTTTCCTAAGAGAAGTCCCGGATCAGCCGGGCTGTGGTGGGTATGTGGCTCTGCGGGCCGCTCCAAGCAACAGCCTGGTGGACCAAGCTCTCACAAGTCGAGCCTGGCCTCGGGCCGGGCTGGGGAGTAGAAGAACTCAAGGAACCCCATCAACCAGGTATCAACCAGGTATCAACCAGGCTGTCGCCGGACGGGGGGGGGGGTGACGTTGCCTGACAACTGCAAACGCCCCTCTCCCCCCCCCCCCTCTATTCAGCTATAGGCAGACACTTGGTGAGTTGAGCATTAAGGTGACTTGGTCGTGTTTACAAGTGTTGTGTGAGGATCAGGGGCAGTCAAGTTGTAGGGTTCTCGAATTTCTGGATGATGACTCACTTTACATATATATCTTGAACATTAAGTTGAATTGCTTAAATTATGATAATTAGTATGTGAAATATAATTGAATTTAGTATTTAAATTGTCTTTAACTTTGTTCCCTAGAGTTTTTGAGTTGAGGTGAGAAAACCTCAGCGGTTACTGGTTTCATGATTTTAATGAGTACAGGTTTAGAGTTGATACATGGTAATAATATTTTTTGGTACTGACAAGTTCCATTCCTTGTCTTGTATGTAATGGTCTAGAATGAATGATGGCAGCAATTTCTTCTTCTACTATCTACTCTTCTACTTCTACTATCTACTTTTCGACTTCTACCTATCTACTCCTCCCCTCTCCAAACTCTCACTTTCAACTGACGACCCTCCTCGCTTCTCCCACCTCTCTACCTCTCTCACCCCAAACCCTCACTAATTACTTCATTATTCATCTCTTTCCTTTCGTTTCTCTTATACGTTTGTGGCAGTGACATGTATTCTAGAGTTCTCTAGGGTTTTCGGGTAGCTGATCAAGTTACGGCGCCTTGTAGTCCCCGCACCTAGGTAGTCGAATACCTAGGTTACAAGGTGTTGAACGAGACAGGCTGCCGTAGGAACTCTGGAAGTGCTCTAGAATAGTTAGTTAACTGAGGGCGGGATAACGGATTAGAGAGAGCTGTTTCTCCCGACCTCGTTAGTTAACTGGGGGGTGGAATAATGGACAAGAGAGAGCTATTTCCCCCAACCCCCCGTTACACGTTGGTAAATCAGGATGATTTCCCGGTTGCAATTTTTTTACCATGTCGTAGCTCAGTCGATTAAGGCAACGTCTGGGATCCTCTGGGACGTAGGTTCGAACCCTCGTCACGGCCCTTGTGGATTTGTTAATTGGAAAATGGCTTTTTGCCTCTGCAATGCTCCGGCTACCTATGTCAGAGTAATGAACTTGGTGTTGTTAGTACTGTACTGGTTAACAGTGCTAACCTTCTCTGATGATATCTTGGTGCTGGATGATTCATTCCAAAATCCCTATTCTAACCTAGCACAGGTTTTGCAGAGATTTCGAACTGATGGTTTGCGACTTAAGCAACAGAAATGTACACTTTTCAAGAAGCGAGTAGAGATTTTGGATAGAAAGGTCAGCAAGACAGGGCTCGAACTGGGGCAAAAGGCCATAGAGGCAGTTGTGAGATGGCCAACCCTGAGGTCTTCAAATGATGTGGAAAGATTTTTGGGATTGGCTAACTACCATCGGGCATTTATAAAAGGATTCGCAGCACTAGCAGCCCTTTATATGCATTAACAGGAGTAAACGATGTTGATTGGGTAAATGAATACCACGAGGTCTTTGCAGGTATTAAGGTTTTAATCACAGCCTCTGTCTTGACGCTACCAAATGGGCATGATTCCTTTATTCTGGATACCAACGCCTAAGACTGGGCGATAGGTGCAGAATTCCTGCATATTCAGGATGGTCAGGAAAAGGTTATCATATACGCTAGTTTTCAATTGACCCTGGAACAAAGAAGGTACCATTAGAAGAAAAAGAGTTATTAGCAGATTTTCGTTTCACCAGGCTCTTTCGACACTATATCTTAGGACGGCCATTTATAATTTTTACCGACAACGGCAGTCTGGTCTGGATGATAAGGATTAAGAATCGCCAAGAGCAAATAGTCCGTTAGATGGATGAACATATTCAATATCATTTAAAGATACAAGAACGAGCAGGGAAAAATACACTAGTGTGGACTCATTATCCAGGGATGAGGACGCTCATTATAAGTATACATAGTGGAAAATTCACACAAACAGTTGAAGAATTAAGCATTTTCTTCACGAATTTTTAAAGGACAGTTTGTGCTCTATATTTAAGACAGCAGGCAACATATATCTAAAGAATTATAGCTTAGCGTATTTGTTTCAATACAACTAAAAATTATATATTTATTTTTACTGAGTGAGACTAGCAATCATTTATTTACTTAATAGTATTAACAGGAACATTCCAGAAATAAAGAATCTAAAGACCAATTAAGATATTTGCTGGCACTAAACTTTGTCCGTAAAAATGGCTTGCATGTGTTTGGTGTCAACAACTGAGCAGGAACACTAATGTCCTCGGTCAAAGCTGTGGATCAACACACAAGCATGCTTTCATGCGTTTTAATTAATTTATATATTGATATATATTTATACACACACACACACACACACACTCACACACACATTCCACAGTCACATCAGAAGGAAAACAACAGTGAAAGAACAGGTATTGAAACTTAGAACAGGCGAGGACAGGTATACAGAGAATGACAAAGAGGTGTGTGAAGAACTCAACAAGAGGTTCCAGGAGGTCTTCACAATAGAACAAGGTGAGGTCACTGTGCTAGGAGAAAGGGAGGTAAATCAGGCGGCCATGGAAGAGTTCGAAATTACGAGAGAGGAGGTAAAGAGACACCTGCTGGATCTGGATGTTAGGAAGGCTGTTGGGCCAGACGGGATCTCACCTTGGATACTGAAAGAGTGTGCAGAGGCACTTTGCTTGCCACTCTCCATAGTGTATAGTAAGTCACTGGAGACGGGAGACCTACCAGAAATATGGAAGACGGCGTATGTGGTCCCAATATACAAAAAGGGCGACAGGCAGGAGGCACTGAACTACAGGCCAGTGTCCTTGACTTGTATACCATGCAAGGTGATGGAGAAGATCGTGAGAAAAAACCTGGTAACACATCTTGAGAGAAGAGACTTCGTGACAAATCGCCAACATGGGTTCAGGGAGGGCAAATCTTGCCTTACAGGCTTGATTGAATTCTACGATCAGGTGACAAAGATTAAGCAAGAAAGAGAGGGCTGGGCGGACTGCATTTTCTTGGATTGTCGGAAAGCCTTTGACACAGTACCGCAAAAGAGGCTGGTACATAAGCTGGAGAGTCAGGCAGGTGTAGCTGGTAAGGTGCTCCAGTGGATAAGGGAGTACCTAAGCAATAGGAAGCAGAGAGTTACGGTAAGGGGTGAGACCTCCGATTGGCGTGAAGTCACCAGTGGAGTCCCACAGGGCTCTGTACTCGGTCCTATCTTGTTTCTGATATATGTAAATGATCTCCCGGAGGATATCGATTCATTTCTCTCAATGTTTGCAGACGATGCCAAAATTATGAGAAGGATTAAAACAGAAGAGGACTGTTTGAGGCTTCAAGAAGACCTAGACAAGCTGAAGGAATGGTCGAACAAATGGTTGTTAGAGTTTAACCCAACCAAATGTAATGTAATGAAGATAGGTGTAGGGAGCAGGAGGCCAGATACAAGGTATCATCTGGGAGAGGAAATTCTTCAGGAATCAGAGAAAGAAAAAGACTTGGGGGTTGATATCACGCCAGACCTGTCTCCTGCAGCACATATCAAGAGGATAACATCAGCGGCATATGCCAGGTTGGCCAACATACGAACGGCATTCAGAAACTTGTGTAAAGAATCATTCAGAACTTTGTATACCACATATGTCAGGCTAATCCTGGAGTATGCAGCCCCAGCATGGAGTCCATATCTAGTCAAGGATAAGACTAAACTGGAAAAGGTTCAAAGGTTTGCCACCAGACTAGTGCCCGAGCTGAGAGGTATGAGCTACGAGGAGAGACTACGGGAATTAAACCTCACTTCGCTGGAAGACAGAAGAGTTAGGGGGACATGATCACCACATTTAAGATTCTGAAGGGAATTGATAGGGTAGATAAAGACAGGCTATTTAACACAAGGGGCACACACACAAGGGGACACAGGTGGAAACTGAGTGCCCAAATGAGCCACAGAGATATTAGAAAGAACTTTTTTAGTGTCAGAGTGGTTGCCAAATGGAATGCATTAGGAAGTGATGTGGTGGAGGCTGACTCCATACACAGCTTCAAGTGTAGATATGATAGAGCCCAATAGGCTCAGGAATCTGTACACCAGTTGATTGACAGTTGAGAGGCGGGACCAAAGAGCCAAAGCTCAACCCCCGCAAGCACAATTAGGTGAGTACACACACACACACACACACAACACACACACACACACACACACACACACACACACACACACACACACACACCACACACACACACACACACACACACAGTAAAGGTTTGCCACCAGACTAGTACCCGAGCTGAGAGGTATGAGCTACGAGGAGAGACTACGGGAATTAAACCTCACTTCGCTGGAAGACAGAAGAGTTAGGGGGGACATGATCACCACATTCAAGATTCTCAGGGGAATCGACAGGGTTGATAAAGACAGGCTGTTTAACACAAGGGGCACCACACTAAGGGACACAGGTGGAAAACTGAGTGCCCAAATGAGCCACAGAGATATTAGAAAGAACTTTTTTAGTGTCAGAGTGGTTGACAAATGGAATGCATTAGGAAGCGATGTGGTGAGGCTGACTCCATACACAGTTTTAAGTGTAGATATGATAGAGCCCAATAGGCTCAGGAAACTGTACACCTGTTGATTGACGGTTGAGAGGCGGGACCAAGATCCAGAGCTCAACCTCCGCAAGCACAACTAGGTGAGTACAACTAGGTGAGTACACAAACACACCACACACACACACACACACACACACACACATACACACACACACACACACACACACACACACACACACACACACACACACACACACACACACACACACACACACAAAGCACAAAAGCAGCATGGACAAAGCAGCAGTGTATGAAGTACTGAAGGCACTAGACATGGAAAGGGCTGAGCATAGCATTGAGAAGGTTTTTAGGCTAGGTGGTACAACAAAGACCGAGACCGAGTGATAAAGATAGTGTTAGCAAACGAGAGCACAAAGGAGAAGATTCTATCAAGGAAGAGCTCCTGAAAAACGTGGTAAAGTTAAAAAATGTATTCCTCCAGAGAAACATGACAAGGGAGGAGAGAGCCGTGGCGGCAGAAGCAAGGAAGCAGCGCAGGGCGAGAGGGGAAAACCAGGAAGTCACAGCTCCTAACACAACACCCCAGAGGCGAGGGGGGGAACCCACAACCAGCTACCCAGTAACACCAGAGGGAGGACAACCCCGCCACCCTCCTCTGCATAGAAAACCCACCTACCCTAAACCCTCCCTATCCCCACTCAAATGTTCAGCCAATTCTCCTCCCCCCACACCCAATCCCCACCCTTCTACCCGTCCCCTCCTCCCCCCCCCCCTTTCCTTCCTGTCCTCCCTCCCCTTTCACCCTATACCCTCCCTGTCCCTCTCCCTTCACTGGATCCCCCGTCCCTCATTCCAGTATCCTCTGAGACCCTGTTATCCACCTCACAGGTCCTCACACCCATGGAACAGCTTCCCCCACCAGCAGAACACTCACCAAGGAGGCGATTTGAGAAGGGTCAGAAGAAAGCGAGCCTCAAAGCAATGTACACTAACATAGATGGAATTACAAATAAAGCAAATGAGCTTGGAGACCGAGTGCTAGAGGAAAACCAGACATAATAGCCCTCACAGAAACAAAGCTAACAAAAACGATAACAAATGCAGTGTTCCCACAGGTTATTATGTTATGAGGAAAGAGAGGGAAGGAAGGGGTGCTGGTGGTGTAGCTCTGCTGGTAAGAAAAGGCTGGGATTTTGAGGAGATGGTTATTCAGGGCTGTGAAGGTTTCAGTGACTACATAGCAGGTACCATAACAAATGGAGTGAAAAAAATTATAGTCGTAGTCATATATAATCCACCACCAAATGACAGAAGACCTAGACAGGAATATGATAAAACAACATGGCCGCCATTAACATAGTAGAACGAGCATCTTCTGTTGCTAGCAGGAATGGAACTGGACTACTAATTATGAGAGACTTCAACCATTGGAAGATAGATTGGGAGAACAGAGACCCGCATGGAGGACCAGAAACATGGAGAGCTAAGCTGCTGGACGTGGCAACAAGAAACTTTCTAAGCCAGCACATCAAAGAACCAACAAGAATGAGAGGAGAAGATGTACCAGAAATGCTTGATTTGATATTTACCCTAAATGAGTGGGATATAAGGGAAGTTAAGATGGAAGCGCCCTTGGGAATGAGTGACCATAGTGTATTGAACTTTGAGTACCTGGTAGAGCTAGGAATTATCTCCCCCAAAAAAAACTAGGAATCAAAAGGCTGGCATACCGAAAGGGGAATTATGTACAGATGAGAAGTTTTCTAAGCGAAATACCTTGGGACACAGACCTCAGACATAAGTCTGTACAGGGTATGATGGACTATGTTACCAAAAGTGTCAGGAGGCAGTAAACAGGTTCATCCTGTTTCCTGCTTCCTGGGGATGTGTGTGTGTGTGGTGTAGGGAAAAATTAGTTAGTAAACAGTTGATTGACAGTTGAGAGGCGGGCCGAAAGAGCAAAGTTCAACCCCCGCAAACACAACTAGGTGAATAATACAAACACACACAAATACACAGGAGGGAGGGAATATAATAAACCATGGTTTAATAGACAGTGTCATGAAGCAAAATGAAAAGCAGGAGAGAGTGGAGGAAGTACAGAAGACAAAGGATAGAGGACAACAGTGTCAGATGCAGCAGAGCTGGGAGCGATTTCATTAACATAAGAAGAGTATTGGAAAGAAATTATGAGAACGATATTGCGATCAAAGCGAAAAAAAACTAAATTACTACACAGCATATAAGAAGGAAAATGTTGGTGAACAATCAAGTGACAAGACTAAGGAAAACAGAAGAG
>WNGS01028583.1:12952390-12983379 GCA_020271785.1 Procambarus virginalis | reverse complement strand
ACGTGATGCCACCTTCAGTGAGCATTGGAATGTGCCCCAGTTTCTTCAAAACCTCCGACACATTCTAGAGAGGGTCCATTCCTTTGCCAGCAACAACGTACAGAAAGCCCAAGAGAGGATGAAGACTTCGTTACGGGGGACCACTGCACTGCCAAGTAAGGAAGTTTAAACCGGGAGACTTAGTTCTTGCCTATTTCCACTATCCCAGGTTCTCCTTTTACAAAACACGGTTCTCAGGACCCTATCGTGTTAAGGAGTGCCGGAACACTTCAACTACGTTCTCGAAACCCTGATAGGCGGCGGAAGCACCCAGCTGTGCCACATCAATCAGCTTAACCTACCAGGGTGTTCCTACCACTGTGCTAACCACCTATTCCACCTTGACACGCCCATATAGCCACAGTGAGACCTTCCCTGCTGGTCTCCTTCCGAAAGCACTGACACTGGACAGCGCTTTCTAATTCGGAAATCCTTACTAACATCCCTGATCACTTTCAGGACGATAATAGTGCTTCACTCATCAAAACTCATCAGAGAACATCAGGAGTTGTTTCGAGATGATCCCCAAGAGTGTACTGTGACTCGGCACGACATCAACTGCTACCTGACACCTGGCCGATTCGCCAACCGTTCTACCGAATCAGCCCTAGCAAGACGGAAGTCATGCGTGCTGAGGTACAGTACCTCTGGACCATGAACTGGCTACCCCCTATAACCGGCTTCCCTTTGGACTCTGCAATGCCCAGCCACCTTTCAGAGAGCTGTCAACCGCGTCATCCAGGGCTTGAACAACACCTACGCTATTTGGATGATATCGTTGTAGCATCCAACACCTGGAGCGAACACCTGCTCCAGCTACAACGATTGTTCACCAAGCTCCTGAAGCCGGCCTCACCATCAATCTGGGCAAGTCCACTTTTGCCCAAGGTAAAGTGCGGTATCTGGGTCATGTTTATAGGGAGTGGCAGCCTGGCTCCATTAAATATCCATACCAAGCCATCAGAGAGTATCACAGCCTACCACCAGGAAGCAGCTCCTGCGCTTCTTGGTCTGGCTTCTTATTACCGTAGGTTTGTGTGAGAAACTTTAGCACTGTGCAACACCATTAATCACCTTAACCATTCCCAAGCAACGGTATAATTGGACCAGGGAGCAAACCGTTGCCTTCGAACAACTCAAATTCCTCCTCTGTTCTAATCCTATTCTCGCCTCACCAGATACCAAGAAGCCTTTCATCCTCCATGTCGACGCCAGTGGTACCGGCATCGGAAGTGTCTTTAATGCAGCAACGAGGCGAGGAGGTTCTACCTGTCAGCTACTACAGCTACAAGTTGAAGTCTCATCAGAAAAACTACAGCACTATAGAGAAGGAACTCCTCTCCATCGTCCTGAGCTTGCAACACTTTGCACCATATCTGCAAGGTGCTAGGTCCACTACCATCTATTCGGACCACAATCCTCTACGCTTCCTACAGCAAGCCCAATTCAATAACCAACGTCTGCTGCGATGGGCTTTATATCTTCAAGGCTTCAATCTGAAAATTGTTACATCAAGGGACCTGATAACATCATCGCTGACGCCCTCTCTAGAGTGCATGAGGTAGAGGCAGCTCCACCTACCACTCTACCTCCCGAGAACGTGACTACACGGAACCGCAGGCTTCGGGGGAGAGTTGTGACGATAATCTCTTCCCAGAGATTTAGCCTGCTCTTCCCTATTTACATCACGTTCCCAGATACATTGAAGATACGTTTTACAGTGGCTTAAACGTATATATCAAGACAGCCACACGCACCTGCACTCCCCCTCACCCCACTCTTGCACACCTGGTCTCCGCGCCGCCCTTCTACTGCTGCAGTCCCAGTCTCAAACTTCTGAATTGTCGGCCTTTCGCATTCTCATTGGCCGCTCGAGAACACGCCACTCCAGCCCTGCACCAACCACGTTCCACGCCAGGCAACGTCGACTGGCAGTACCATCCTTAGAAATCTTGTGCTCTTAAGCTGCGAACACTAGTTAATCCACCTCGTGTGATCAAATAGTGGTTTATAGCTAGCGCATATATTCCCAGCACTATTTTTATATTAACCATTATTGTATGTCATTATCCACCCGTTAACGTAATTCATTTTTATGTTAGTTATTTTTTCACTTGTTGTCTTGCACATTACTCAGCCAAGAAATTGCCTTTATTTCAATTTGTTTTTAGAATATTAAATGTCATTGTTTATTATGTGTTTTGTGTCTCTTCCCTTACCTTACCACAGATTATCAAACAAGCAGTCATTCTTTTTTTTCCTTTTTTTTACTTTTTTTGTTTATGTGTGGCAAAGCATTAACATCTGCCAGTGGAAGACTGCTGAATACCATACTCCACTACTTTACCGTACAATATATATATATATATATAATATATATATATATATATATATATATATATTATATATAGTATAATATATATATATATATATATATATATGTCGTACCTAGTAGCCAGAACATACTTCTCAGCCTACTATGCAAGGCCCGATTTGCCTAATAAGCCAAGTTTTCATGAATTAATATATTTTTCTATTTTTTTTTCTTATGAAATGATAAAGGTACCCATTTATTATGTGTGAGGTCAATTTTTTTTATTGGAGATAAAATTAACGTAGATATATGACCGAACCTAACCAACCTACCTAACCTAACCTAACCTATCTTTACGGTTAGGTTAGATTAGGTGCCGAAAAAGTTAGGTTAGGCTAGGTTAGGTAGGTTAGGTAGTCGAAAAAACATTAATTCATGAAAACTGGCTTATTAGCAAATCGGGCCTTGCATATTAGGCCGAGTAAGACGTTCTGGCTACTAGGTACGATATATATATATATATATATATATATATATATATATATATTATATATATATATAATATATATATATATATATATATATATATATATATAATATATATATATATATATATATATATATATATATATATATATATATATATATATATATATATATATATATATATATATATATATATATATATATATATATATATATATGCCCAACTTGCCTAAACACGCAAGAGAAGTTATTCAACTTTAGAACACTTTCACACCAGAAGACTCGAACCCTAGCCAGCACAGAAGCCTTCCAGCAACTGGCAACGCCTTAACCCACTGCACCACGCTCAGACCCTTAAAAGAGATGGTAATTTCGGGGTATTTCAACACGCCAAAGACTACCACCTCCCAAGAGCACTAGAGCAAGTGAGGGGTCAATTTTACGTTTTTTCATCAAGTCCCTGTTTAATATGGGAAGACACTGTGTCTATGCTTAATGCCCAACTTGCCTAAACACGCAAGAGAAGTTATTCAACTTTAGAACACTTTCCCACCAGGAGACTCGAACCCTAGCCAGCACAGAAGCCTTCCAGCAACTGGCATAACAGGTAACGCCTTAACCCACTGCACACAGTGTCATAGACAGCATAGACAGCATAGACACAGTGTCTTCCCATATTAAACAGGGACTTGATGAAAAAACGTAAAATTGACCCCTCACTTGCTCTAGTGCTCTTGGGAGGTGGTGTCTTTGGAGGTGGTAGTCTTTGGCGTGTTGAAATACCCCGAAATTACCATCTCTTTTAAGGGTCTGAGCATGGTGCAGTGGGTTAAGGCGTTACCTGTTATGCCAGTTGCTGGAAGGCTTCTGTGCTGGCTAGGGTTCGAGTCTCCTGGTGGGAAAGTGTTCTAAAGTTGGATATATATATATATATATATATATATATATATATATATATATATATATATAGTTTATAGTAATGCCTCAGTCCTCTTTCGTTATGATATCTAGATATAAAATTATGTATAAAGTTTGTTTCCACAAATGGCTACTTAAGTGCATTTCATTTATCTACTATCACACTAAAGAAAACTTCCTAACGTCTCTGTGACTCATCTGAGTTTCCGGCTTCCACCCATGTCCCCTCGTTCTGTTATTATTCCGTGTGAACATTTCGTCTATTTCCATTCTGTCAGTTCCCCTGAGTATTTTATACGTTCCTATCATTCCCCCCCCCCTCTCTCCTCTTTTTTCTAGTGAAGTGAGATTCAGTTCCTTCTTGCGCTCTTCAAATCTCATCCCTCGTAACTCTGGAATGAGCCTCGTTGCAAACTTCTGAACATTTTCCACTTTCCTTATGTGTTATATCAGGCGGGGGATTCAATGATGGCACAGCATACTCTAAGACTGGTTTCACGTAGGTAGTGTAAATCACCCTTACTTAGGTTTCTGTATGATGTTAAAACTTTCACCAGTGTAAGCTGGCGAACGAACTCATGTATGCTGTTGTCATTATCCTATTTATATATGCGTCACGAGTTAGATTAAATGTTACGCCCACTCTCAGGGCCCTTTTTCGAATCGTCACAAGTAGGCAGTTCCCCTTCATTGTGTACTGTCTTTTTGGTCTCTTGTCACCAAATCTCATTTCCACAACTTTACATGTGCTCGTGTTGAACTCCAGTAGCCATTTCTCTGACCATCTTTGCAACCTGTTCAAGGTCGAAAGATCCTTCAATCCTCATCTGTCACAACTCTTCTCATTAATTTTGCATCATCCGCAAACGTCGACTGCTCTACTCCTGTAAATGTGTCATTAATGTATATTAGAAAAACAATTGGTCCCAGTACCAATCTTTGAGGTACTTCACTCGTTACTCTTCGCCAGTCCGTCTTCTCGTCCTTTACCGTTACTCTCTGGCTCCTTCCTGTTAGGTTGTTCCTTACCCATACTAGGGCCTTTCCACTTACTGCCCCCTGCCCCTAAAGTTTGAATAGTTGTCTCATGTGCAGTATTGTATCAAAGGCTTTTTGGCGGTCCAGAAATACGCAGTCTGCCCATCCTTCTCTGTCCTGCCTTATTCTCGTTATTTTATCATAGAATTCCACAAGGTTTGTTAGGCATGATTTCCCATTCCAAAACCCATGTTGGTGTTTGTTTACAAATCTAATTTTCTCAAGGTGTGTAATTAGTCTTAGCCTAATTATTCTTTCAAGTATTTTGCAGGGGATGCTTGTCAGTGATACAGGTCTATAGTTAAGTGCCTCCTCCTTATCCTCTTTCTTGAAAATTGGAACATTTTCCTTCTTCCAGCAACTGGACAAGTCTACCAACATAAGTGACTCATTAAAGATCCTTGCTAGAGACACGCTGAGGGCCTGCGCTGCCTCTTTTAGTATCCACGGTGATAACTTGTCTGGCCCAATGGCTTTAGTTGCATCCAGTGTTGTCAGCTGGTAATCTTGGTTCATCTTGGGTAATCTCTTTTAAAAATGGGAGCTGCTCAGGCTCGGTTGTGAACACTCCATGGAAACTGGCACTCAGTGCCCCGCAGATTTCCTTGTCACTTTCTATATATGCCTCTTCTGTTTTCCTTAGTCTTGTCACTTGATTGTTCACCAACATTTTCCTTCTTATATGGCTGTGTAGTAATTTAGTTTTTTTTCGCTTTGATCGCAATATCGTTCTCATAATTTCTTTCCAATACTCTTCTTATGTTAATGAAATCGCTCCCAGCTCTGCTGCATCTGACACTGTTGTCCTCTATCCTTTGTCTTCTGTACTTCCTCCACTCTCTCCTGCTTTTCATTTTTGCTTCATGACACTGTCTATTAAACCATGGGTTATTATATTCCCTCCCTCCTGTGTATTTGTGTGTGTTTGTATTATTCACCTAGTTGTATTCACCTAGTTGTGTTTGCGGGGGTTGAGCTTTGCTCTTTCGGCCCGCCTCTCAACTGTCAATCAACTGTTTACTAACTAATTTTTCCCTACACCACACACACACACATCCCCAGGAAGCAGGAAACAGGATGAACCTGTTTACTGCCTCCTGACACTTTTGGGTAACATAGTCCATCATACCCTGTACAGACTTATGTCTGAAGTCTGTGTCCCAAGGTATTTCGCTTAGAAAACTTCTCATCTGTACATAATTCCCCTTTCGGTATGCCAGCCTTTTGATTCCTAGTTCTTTTTTGGGGGAGATAATTCCTAGCTCTGCCAGGTACTCAAAGTTCAATACACTATGGTCACTCATTCCCAAGGGCGCTTCCAACTTAACTTCCCTTATATCCCACTCATTTAGGGTAAATATCAAATCAAGCATTTCTGGTACATCTTCTCCTCTCATTCTTGTTGGTTCTTTGATGTGCTGGCTTAGAAAGTTTCTTGTTGCCACGTCCAGCAGCTTAGCTCTCCATGTTTCTGGTCCTCCATGCGGGTCTCTGTTCTCCCAATCTATCTTCCAATGGTTGAAGTCTCTCATAATTAGTAGTCCAGTTCCATTCCTGCTAGCAACAAAAGCTGCTCGTTCTACTATGTTAATGGCGGCCATGTTGTTTATATCATATTCCTGTCTAGGTCTTCTGTCATTTGGTGGTGGATTATATATGACTACGACTATAATTTTTTTCCCTCCATTTGTTATGGTACCTGCAATGTAGTCACTGAAACCTTCACAGCCCTGAATAACCATCTCCTCAAAATCCCAGCCTTTTCTTACCAGCAGAGCTACACCACCAGCACCCCTTCCTTCCCTCTCTTTCCTCATAACATAATAAACCTGTGGGAACACTGCATTTGTTATCGTTTTCGTTAGCTTTGTTTCTGTGAGGGCTATTATGTCTGGGTTTTCCTCTAGCACTCGGTCTCCAAGCTCATTTGCTTTATTTGTAATTCCATCTATGTTAGTGTACATTGGTTTGAGGCTCGCTTTCTTCTGTCCCTTCTCAAATCGCCTCCTTGGTGAGTGTTCTGCTGGTGGGGGAAGCTGTTCCATGGGTGTGAGGACCTGTGAGGTGGATAACAGGGTCTCAGAGGATACTGGAATGAGGGACGGGGGATCCAGTGAAGGGAGAGGGACAGGGAGGGTATGGGGTGAAAGGGGAGGGAGGACAGGAAGGAAAGGGGGGGGGAGGGAGGACTCGGCGGGAGGAGGGGACGGGTAGAAGGGTGGGGATTGGGTGTGGGGGAGGGAGAATTGGCTGAACATTTGAGTGGGGATAGGGAGGTGTCATGTTCACAGAAAATGGTACCATCCGTTTTCTATGTGCGGCGGCTGGACGCCACTAGAGGAGGTAAACAGGAGCGCACAGGACGCCTGCCAAGCTTGGGAGCTACTATATCATGAAATCGTTTATAAGTATTAAAGTCAGTAACCAGGAATGACTTACATCAACCTTACTACCAAGACTATCTCAGCTATATACAGACACCACACTGGCGACGAGGATGAACTGGGAACGCAGGTATTTTGTTCAACAAAACACAAGGAAGGAGCATGCTGTCTCGCCCAGAGGAGGAAGGAGAAGCTGTCTGTGAGCACCATACCCCATGCTTTGTGCTGACCGTTGCTGTGTGCTGGCCGTTGCTGTGTGCTGGCCAATGCCGTGTGCATCCCAAGCTATGTTCTGACAAGCTGTTTACTGAGGAATCTGCGGTACATGTGTGCCGACGCTGTGTACGAAACAACGCTTTCATGCAGTGTACAAAACCTGATGTTTTGGTTACGAAACGACGCTTCGTGCTACAAAATTCTTCACGCTGTGAGCCAACTGCTGCCTACTGCTGCCAACTGCTGTGAACCAACTGCTGTACCAACTGCTGTACCAACTGCTGTACCAACTGCTGTACCAACTGCTGACAACTGCTGTACCAACTGCTAACAACTGCTGTGTTGCTGTGAGTAGGAACAACACATGTACACAAGGGCTAGGTAAGAAGTCAGTTGCTGCTGTGTTGTGCACTGTTGTGAACTTTTGCATTAAATGCTTGTGTGCTTTGCAAAATTAAAGTAATTACAGTGAATTCTTGAATAACATATACAGTGCAGTAAGTGTTATATATTCTGAGGAACATTTTAAGTGATAAGTTTAAATTTATTCAGTAAAAATGGCAATATACCTCAGTTTCCTGCATTTGATCCTGACTGTGACCAGACAAACCTGTCACAGAGGTGGGTCAAATGGCTTAAAGGTTTGAAAATTTGTTGATAGTTTCTGACATCAAAATGNAATCCTTCTCATAATTTTGGCATCGTCCGCAAACATGGAGAAGTGAATCGATACCCTCTGGGAGATCATTTACATATATCAGAAACAAGATAAGACCGAGTACAGAGCCCTGTGGGACTCCACTGGCGACTTCACGCCAATCAGAGGTCTCACCCCTAACCGTAACTCTCTGCTTCCTAATGCCTAGGTACTCCCTTATCCACTAGAGCACCTTACCAGCTACACCTGCCTGTCTCTCCAGCTTATGTACCAGCCTCTTATGCGGTACTGTGTCAAAGGCTTTCCGACAATCCAAGAAAATGCAGTCCGCCCAGCCCTCTCTTTCTTGCTTAATCTTTGTCACCTAGTCGTAGAATTCTATTAAGCCAGTCAGGCAAGATTTACCCTCCCTGAACCCATGTTGGCGATTTGTCACAAAGTCCCTTCTCCCAGATGTGTTACCAGGTTTTTTTCACGATCTTCTCCATCACCTTGCATTGTATACAAGTCAAGGACACTGGCCTGTAGTTCAGTGCCTCTTGCCCGTCGCACTTTTTGTATATTGGGACCACATTCGCCGTCTTCCATATTTCTGGTAGGTCTCCCGTCTCCAGTGTCTTACTATACAATATGGAGGTGCCTCTGCACACTCTTTCAGTACCCATGGTGAGATCCCATCTGGACCAACAGCCTTTCTAACATCCAGATCCAGCAGGTGTCTCTTGACCTCCTCTCTCTTAATTTCGAACTCTTCCAAGGCCGCCTGGTTTACCTCCCTTTCTCCTAGCACAGTGACCTCACATTGTTCTATTGTGAAGACCTCCTAGAACCTCTTGTTGAGTTCTTCACACACCTCTTTGTCATTCTCTGTATACCTGTCCTCGCCTGTTCTAAGTTTCAGTACCTGTTCTTTTACTGTTGTTTTCCTTCTGATGTGACTGAGGAGTAGCTTTGGTTCGGTCTTGGCTTTGTTTGCTATATAATTTTCAAAACTTTTCTCTGCTTCTCTTCTCACCCTGAGGTACTAATTCCTGGTTTTCTGGTATCTCTCTCTGCTTTCTGGTGTTCTGTTATTCCTGAAGTTCCTCCACGCCCTTTTGTTCAGTTTTTTTGCTTTCATACATGCCCTATTATACCATGGATTCTTCTGTTGCTTCTCGGATTTTTCCCTTTGGGCTGGGATGAACCCATTTACCGCCTCCTGACACTTTTGGGCAACATAGTCCATCATACCCTGTACAGACTTATCTCTGTGGTCTGTGTCCCAAGGTATTTCACTTAGGAATCTTCTCATCTGTTCATAATTCTTCTTGCGGTATGCCAGCCTTTTGATTCCTAGTTCTTTTTTGGGGTAGATAATTCCTAGCTCTACCAGGTACTCAAAGTTCAATACACTGTGGTCACTCATTCCTAAGGGTGCTTCCATCTTAACTTCCCTTATATTCCATTCATTTAGGGTAAATATCAAATCAATCATTGCTGGTTTATCTTCTCCTCTCATTTTTGTTGGTTCTTTGATATGCTGGCTTAGAAAGTTTCTTGTTGCCATGTCCAGCAGCTTAGCTCTCCATGTTTCTGGTCCTCCATGCGGGTCTCTATTCTCCCAATCTATCTTCCCATGGTTGAAGTCTCCCATAAAGAGTAGTCCAGATCCATTCCTGCTAGCAACAGAAGCTGCTCTTTCTATTATGTTAATGGTGGCCATGCTGTTTCTATCATATTCCTGTCTGGGTCTTCTGTCATTTGGTGGTGGATTATATATGACTATGACTATAATTTTTTCCCTCCATTTGTTATGGTACCTGTATGTAGTCACTGAAATCTTCACAGCCCTGAATAACCATCTCCTCAAAATCCCAGCCTTTTCTTACCAACAGAGCTACACCACCACCACCTTTTCCTTCCCTCTCTTTCCTCATAACATCATAGTCCTGTGGGAACACTGCGCTTGTTATCGTTTTCGTTAGCTTTTTTTCTGTGATGGCTATTATATCTGGGTTTTCCTCTAGTACCCGTTCTCCAAGCTCATTTGCTCATATTTGTAATTCCATCTATGTTAGTGTACTTTGCTTTGAGGCTCACTTTCTTCTGTCCCTTCTCAAATCGCCTCCTTGGTGAGTGTTCTGCTGGTGGGGGAAACTGTTCCATGGGTGTGAGGACCTGCGAGGTGGATAACAGGGTTTCAGAGTATACTGGGATGAGGGGCGGGGGATCCAGTGAAGGGGGAGGGACAGGGAGGGTATGGGGTGAAAGGGGAGGGAGGACAGGAAGGAAAGGGGGGGAGGGAGGAGTCGGCGGGAGGAGGGGAGGGGTAGAAGGGTGGGGATTAGGTGTGGGGGGAGGGATATTTGGCTGAACATTTGAGTGGGGGCAGGGAGGGTTTGGGGTAGGGGGTTTTCTATGCAGAGGAGGGTGGCCGGGTTGTGTACTTCCCTATTTGTGTCTGCTGGATCGAGCATTGACTCTTGGATCCCACCTTTCGAGCCATTGGTTGTTTACAGCAATGACTCTGGTCCTATTTCCCGATCATATCTAATTTTAAAATTATGAATTGAATTTGCTTCCACAACCTGTTCCTTAAGTGCATTTCATTTTCCCACTACTCTCACGCTAAAAGAAAACTTCCTAACATCTCTGTGACTCATCTGAGTTCCCAGTTTCCACCCATGTCCCCTCGTTCTGTTACTATTCCATGTGAACATTTCGTCTATGTCCACTCTGTCAATCCCATTGAGAATTTTATACGTTCCTGTCATATCCCCTCTCTCCCTTCTTTTTTCTAGTGTTGTAAGGCACAGTTCTTTCAGGCGCTCCTCATACCCCATCCCTCATAACTCTGGGACGAGACTCATTGCAAACTTCTGAACCTTTTCTAGTTTCCTTATGTGCTTCTTCAGATGGGGACTGCATGATGAGGCAGCATACTCTACGACTGGCCTCATGTAGGCAGTGTAAAGTTCCCTAAATGCCTCCTGTGAAGATAATCTCTTTCAAGAGAGATTGAGCCTGCTCTTCCCTTCAGTAGTCACGTCTCCTGCTACATTCAAGATACGATCTGCAGTAGCAAAACGGTTGTCAAGGCAACACACACACCTGCATACCCCCACTCCTGCACCCCATACACTCCTCACCGCCGGCTCGTCGCCTCTACTTCAATTAGCCAACTACCAGTGTCGGCCTGCCTGCATTCTGATTGGCTGGTCGAGACCACACCTCTCCAGGTATGCACCACTCACGCACCTCGCCGAGTCAACGTCAGGGTCGGCCAGCAGTTTCCTCCTCAGAATATCTTGTGCTCTTGGCTGTGAAAATGTAATTGATATACCTCGTGTATCAAGTAGCGGTTCTTAGCTTGCACTAATATTCCCAGCACCATTTATATTACTTGTATTATATTTTTGTACTATTGTTAACGTAAACCGTCTCTTATTCATTCTTATGTTACAGTTTTTCAATTCTTATACTTGAACTTTGCCTAGCCAAGGAATTGTCTTTATTTAAATTTGTTTTCTAGAGTAATTAAAATTTCATTGTTTATACTTTGTGTTTTGTGTGTCTTCCCCTACCTTACCACAGACCATCAGGCAAGCAGTCTCTCTTTTTTCTCTGTGTATGTGACCAGGCATTGACATCTGCCATTGGAAGACTGCCGAACACCATACTCCAACACTTTACTGTCACATATACTTGGGGGCCTGTCCGGGATCTCAGGTATTAGTAATTTGTGGTAAGCGTACTTGGCTTTAATTCCCTTCTTATTTTCAATAATCAATTTTATTATTCATATGGTGCTGTGTGTATTGTGCATTCCGGGAGTAGCATATGGGGAGTGTGAGACAACTTTGGATTACGTGGTGACTGTAGGCCTCAGTCATACTCTTAATTGGTCATCTCTCCCTCCGTGTTATTACCCGTGTTTACCACCTTTTGTCCCTAGGATATTTCTCATATTTTCGGCAGCTCATCATATAGGTACCCTGGTACTGTGGTCTGTCTCCGGGTCAATAGCACCTAATTTCTGCAATCCGACACTAGGAGGAAAAGAGGGCCATAGTTCCTCTAGCACGGACTCTTATTGACACGTTGGGACCTCGCCAATAGTTCTCGTCACCAGTTGACACTCGCACCCCTACACGCCGATCAGAAATGATGATATTTACTTAGGTAGGGAATTAGCTTTCTTTTTTCAGAGCACAAAGTTCGCTAATTCTGTAAGTATCATATTTCATTTCAGTGGGAAAAACGTGCTTTATGTCCTATTGAGACGCAGCAAGGTATGCCTACATTCTTGGAATACCTAGTTCACTTTTGGAACCATTAAATGTTTCATTTGTTTTAGAAACTCAGTTTCACTAATTAGTAGGATTTTCTTGCCCTTATTCTCCCACAGTGAGTACCGGGTAGAAGATTTCCTGCGACCTTAATCATTTACCATCTTGAATTAACTTTAATTGTTAACAATTCCACAGGATAGGTACCAGTTGCCACGTTTTCCTGTTTCTGACATTCACCATATCACCACAGTATATTCGTGTCACATTTATTTGCTAAATTTTCACCATGTTTCGTATCCAAGCTTTCCGTTCAGATCCAGCAGGTGAAATAGAGAACTTACGTCATGCCAAGAGGATCGAATTAATAACTCTTGCACATGAGTATCACCTAGAGGTTCCCCATGGAGCCAACAAGCATGAAGTACATAACATACTCTTGGATCACTTTTTGGATGACGGGATTATAGACTCTGACACTCACGAACATTACACTATTTCAGATAAGCATGATCTGACGTCAATGAAGCTCAAAATCGAGCTCGCAAAGCTTGAGAAGGAGCAACAGCAGGAAGCAGCTGCAATCAGGGAGCGAGAGGTGGCCCTCAAGAAAGAAGAAATCCACCTCAAGGAGCGAGAGGCCGCCATTAGGAAAGAAGAAAGTGAAAGAGAGGCCCTCCTACTCCAAGGACAGCAAGAACTTGAGTTGGTCCTATTCAGAGAGCGTGAACGATTACAGCTTGTAGCAAAACAACGTCACCTGGAGATGCAACGCGAGCATGAAAAACAGCAAGCAGATCTGACTCTAGAATGTCGTCAAAAAGAACTCACGTCGGACACTACACACCAAGCTCAACGCCAGCAAGCTATAGCCAGTCTTCCTCCAAGTTTCAATATCTCCCATGCAAGTAAGTTAATGCCACCGTTCGTAGAGTCGGAGGTTGATGTCTTTTTTACAACCTTTGAGACCCTTGCTAATCAACTTAGCTGGCCTGCCGACCAATGGGCTACCCTTCTCAGAGTACATCTTACAGGTAGAGCAGCAGTCACACTCAGTACTTTGGCGTCTGAAAATGACTACCCGACCCTGAAGCAAGCCGTGTTGGACGCCTACCTTCTCTCCACCGAAAGCTACCGACGGAAATTCCGTGATTACATAAAGGCAAGTACCACCACCTTTTTAGAATTTGCCAACACCAAACGGAGATATTTTATGAAATGGCTGGAGGCAGCACATGTCTCTACTTTTCCAGAACTCGTCAACCTTATACTAGTTGAAGAATTCTTGAGGCGTGTACCTCCTCCTGTCCGTCTATATTTAGCAGATAAGGAAGAGACCGACCTAGTGAAATGTGCGAAGTCGGCTGACACTTACAGCCTCATCCACCGGCTGACACCAGAACCACCTACCAGTAAGAAGTCTTGGTACAGTTACGAGAAAGTGAGCCCAGATCAAGGTACCTCGCAACTGTACTGTAAGTATTGTAGACTCTATGGACATACCATAGAAAAATGTGGTAAGTCTCCATATAAAGGTAACACTGAATCCACCAAACCCAAACAGACTCCTCCTAAGTCCGGTAAGCCTGTAATGAATGTTGGTGTTCATGTTAATGATCTTTCTCTCTTCAGTAAACATCTGTATCCTGGAACTATCACTACCAACGGTTCAGATTCTGAGGGACGTTTTGGACTTAAGATCTTGAGGGACACAGCGGCTCTTCAATCAATAGTCTTGAAATCAGCTGTGCCCAACGTCGCCTACACCGGAGAAACAGTCTTCATCACTGACCTCACTGCTACTACTCCTTATCCTCTCGCCAGAGTCCACCTGGATTGTCCCTTCGTGACCGGTGAAGTCCAAGTCGCCGTCAGGGAAAAGCCTTTTCCCATGCCTGGAGTGCAACTTCTCCTGGGCAACGACTTGGCAGAAGACCTGCAACCGACCAACCTGATCGTCAAGGACAAACCCCAGGTGTGTACCTCTGTTATGGATAATCCGATTTTTGAGCATGTTCCAGCAAAGGTTCAAGAGAGTGATGAAGTTTCTCCTCCGGTTTTGGTGACCACCCGTGCTCAAGCTGCACGACCACAACCAGCTGACTTACTACTACCGCTGTCCCTCAAGACCCTTTGAAACTACCCCCAAATCTCACCGCTTGGAGTTCCGTAAGTTACAGAGGGAAGATCTTACCTTGACACCATTATTCTTTCAGGCTGAGACTCAATCTGACAGTATTCCTGGGTTCTTCCTAGAGAACGAGTTGCCTCTACCGCAGATACAGACCCAGTAAACTGAAGGAGGAGGACGATTGGGCCAACATTGAACAACTAGTGATTCCTACCAGCCTGCGGCCCACTATTCTACACCTGGCCCACGGAGCTCTGTCACACTACGGTTTTAAGAAGACTTACCATGGGATTCGACAAGACTACTACTGGCCAGGTATTGTTAATGATGTCAAACAACATGTCAAACTCTGTCACATATGTCAGATGGCAGGTAAACCGAACGTTTCTATCCCCAGAGCACCACTGACACCCATCCAGGTGCCTGCGGAACCTTTCCACAGACTTATTATTGACTGTGTTGGTCCTTTACCTCGGCAACGCCTATATCTTAACCATCCTGTGTCCTACCACCAGATTCTCCATAGCAGTTCCAGTAAAGAACATTACGGCTGCTACTGTGGTGAAAAATTTGCTGAAGATCTTCACCCAGTATGGATTTCCGAGGGAGATTCAGAGTGACTGTGGCACCAACTTCACCAGTGATCTCTTCAAACGGACACTGGAGGAGTTCAACATCAAACAGGTACTGTCCAGCCCCTATCATCTTGCTTCACAGGGTTCTCTTGAGCGTAGTCATCAGACTATTAAGGCACTCCTAAAAAAGTTTTGAAATGAGACCTCTAAGGATTGGGTTAAACAACTTGATCTCATCATGTGTATTTTCAGAAGTCTTCCCAATGAGTCACTAGGAGTATCTCCTTATGAGATGCTCTACGGACGTAAGTGCCGTAGAGCACTTACAACCTCAAGGAAATTTAAACCGGGAGACTTCGTACTTGCATATTTCCCTATCCCAGGTTCTCCTTTGCAAAACAGGTTTTCAGGACCCTACCGTGTCAAGGAGTGCAGAAATAATCACAACTACGTTCTCGAGACCCCCGATAGGCGGCGGAAGACCCAGTTGTGCCACGTCAACCTACTGAAGCTATATCATGGTACTTCTCCCACTGTGCTAATAAACTACTCAACCTTTACAAGTCCATACCGCCACAGTGAGACCTTCCCTGCTTCTCCTCCCGAAAGCACTGACACTGGGACAGCGCTTTCCAACTCGGAAATCCTATCTGATATCTATAATCACTTTCAGGACAATAATAGTGCTCCTTTACCTTGTTCTAATACTACTCTCGCCTCGCCAGATATCACCAAGCCTTTCATCCTCCATGTCGACGCCAGTGGTACCGGCATCGGGGGTGACCTGATACAACAACAAGGCGAAGAGATTCTACCTACTAACTACCAGAAACTACAGCACGATCAAAAAGGAGCTACTCATCGTCCTGAACAGGCAACACTTTGCACCATACCTGCAAAGTACTCGGTCTACCACTATCTACACGGACCACAACCCTCTTCACTTCCTGCAGCCTGCCCAACTCCACCATCGACTGCTTCTACGATGGGCTTGCTAGCTGCAGCATTTGAGCCTGGAGATTGCTACACCCAGGAGTCTGACTACATCATATCAGACGCCCTCTCCAGCGTCACTGAGGTAGAGACTGCTCCACCTATTACTCTACCTCCTGAAGACGTGACTTCACCGGAACCACAGGCTTCGGGGGAGAGTTGTGATGATAATCTCTTTCAAGAGAGATTGAGCCTGCTCTTCCCTTCAGTAGTCACGTCTCCTGCTACACTGAAGATACGATCAGCAGTAGCAAAACGTTTGTCAAGGCAGCACACACACCAGCATACCCCCACTCCTGCACCCCCCACACTCCTCACCGCCGGCTCGTCGCCTGTACTTCAATTAGCCAACTACCTTTGTCGGCCTGCCTGCATTCTGATTGGCTGGTCGAGACCACACCACTCCAGCTCTGCACCACTCACGCACCTCGCCGAGTCAACGTCAGGGTCGGCCAGCAGTTTCCTCCTCAGAATAGCTTGTGCTCTTGGCTGTGAACATCTAATTGATATACCTCGTGTATTAAGTAGCGGTTCTTAGCTTGCGCTAATATTCCCAGCACCATTTATATTACTTGTATTATATTTTTGTACTATTGTTAACGTAAACTGTCTCTTATTCATTTTTATGTTACAGTTTTTCACTTGTTATACTTGCACTTTGCCTAGCCAAGGAATTGTCATTATTTAAATTTGTTTTCAAGAGTAATTAAAATTTCATTGTTTATACTTTGTGTTTTGTGTGTCTTCCCCTTCCTTACCACAGACCATCAGGCAAGCAGTCTCTTTTTTTTCTCTGTGTATGTGACCAGGCATTGACATCTGCCATTGGAAGACTGCTGAACACCATACTCCAACACTTTACCGTCACACTCCTTATATAGGTTTCTAAATGATGTTCTAACTTTTGCCTGTGTAGAGTATGCTGCTGTTGTTTTCCTATTTATATGTGCCTCAGGAGATAGATTAGGTGGTACTTCCATCCCCAGGTTTCTTTCTTGCATAGTCACAGGTAGGTAGTTTCCTTTCATTGTGTGCTGTCCCTATGGTCTTCTATCACCTACTCCCATTTCCATAACTTTACATTTGCTCGTGTTGAACTCGAGTAGCCATTTCTCTGACCATGTCTGCAACCTGTTCAGGTCCTCTTGGAGGATCCTGCAATCCTCATCTGTCACAACTCTTCTCATCAACTTTGCGTCATCTGGGAACATCGACATGTAGAACTCTACTAATGTAAACATGTCGTTAACATATACAAGAAATAGAATTGGTCCCAGCACCGATCCTTGTGGTACTCCACTTGTTACTGTTCGCCAGTCCAACTTCTCGCCCCTTACCGTAACTCCTTGGCTGCTTCCTATTAGATAGTTCCTTATCCATGCTAGGGCTTTTCCTCCCACCCCTGCCTGCCTTTCGAGTTTGAACAGCAGTCTCATGTGCAGTACTGTATCAAAGGCTTTTTGGCAGTCCAGAAATATGCGTTCTGCCCAACCTTCTCTGTCCTGTTTTATCCTTGTCATTTATCATAGAGTTCCAAAAGGTTTGTTAGGCATGATTTCTCTTTCCAGAACCCATGTTGATGTTTGTTCACAAACCCAACGTTCGTCAGGTGTGAAGCCAGTCAAAACCTAATTATTCTTTCAAGTATTTTAAAGGGGATGCTTGTCAGTGATACATGTCTATAGTTAAGTGCCTCCTTCCTATCGCCTTTTTTGAAAATCGGTACAACATTTGCCCTCTTCCAGCAATTGGGCATTTCTCCCGACATAAGTGATTCATTTAAGATCCTTGCCAGAGGCACGCTGAGGGCCTGTGCTGCCTCTTTTAGTTGCCACGGTGATACTTTGTCTGGTCCAACCGCTTTAGTTGCATCCCGTGTTGTCAACTGTTTCATTACCTCACCTTCTGTCACATCTACATCTGTTAGTCTTTCATCTAGGGTAATCTCTTCTAACAATGGGAGCTGCTCAGGCTCGTTTGTGAACCACCTCATGGAAATTGGCATTCAGGGCCTCGCAGATTTCCTTGTCACTTTCAGTATATCTCCCCTCTGTTTTCATAAGTCTTGTTACTTGGTCGTTCACCGACATTTTCTTCTTATATGGCAGTGTAGTAATTTTGGTTGCTTTTTCGCTTTGATCGCAATATCGTTCTCATAGTTCCTTTCCGATGTTCGTCTTACGTTAATGTAATCATTCCTAGCTCTGTTGCATCTGATTCTGTTGTCCTCTGTCCTTTGTCTTCTGTACTTCCTCCATTCCCGCCTGCTGACCATTTTTGCTTACTGACGCTGTCTATTAAACCAAGGGTTATTATATTTCCTCTTATTTTTTCCTTTTACTGTTGGTATAAATCTCTCTTTGGCCTCCTGGCATTTCCGTATGACTAGGTCCATCATATCTTGGACTGTTTTTCCTCTAATTTCTTCCTCCCACTGCACTTCCCCCAGATAGTTCCTTATCCTTCAGTAGTCCACTTTCCTGTAGTCAACTCTCCTTTCCAAGACCTCTTGTCCCATGGTCTCAAGTTTGAATTCCTTCATGTAGTCAAAGACTAGGACACAATGGTCGCTGGCCCCTAGAGGTATTTCATGTTCCAAATTCTCGATGTCTTCTACGTTCTGGGTGAAAATCAGGTCTAATAGGCTTGGTGCATCTCCACCTCTTTCCCTTGTGTCTTTCTTTACATGTTGTGTTAGGAAATTCCTGTCTATAGCATCTACTAACTTTGCTCCCCACATTTTGTCCCCTCCATGGGGATTCCTTGATTCCCAATTTATCTCTTCATGATTTAGGCTCCCCATGACCAGCAGCTTTGCACTCATTCTGTGAGCTAATGTTGCTGCCTTCTGCAGTTCATCTATACATGCCTTGTTGTTGTCATCATACTCCTGCCTGGGTCTTCTACTGTTTAGAGGGGGATTTGTAGATTACCAAGATCACAATCTTCCTCCCATCTGCTGTCCGAGTGCCATGTATGGAGCTTGTGCTCTCATTGGTTAGCCGATTTCCCAGGTCTTCAAACTTCCATTTCAGCTTCATTAGGAGTGCCACTCCCTCTCCCTGTCTCTGTGTCCTCTCTTTTCCTGTATGTGTACTCACCTATTCACCTATTTGTACTCACCTATTTGTGCTTGCAGTATCGAGCATTGACTCTTGGATCCCGCCTTTCCAGCCATGGGTTGTTTACAGTAATGACTCCTGTCCCATTTCCCTATCATACCTAATTTTAAATGTATGAATAGAGTTTGCTTCCACAACCTGTTCCTTGTGTGCATTCCATTTTTCCATTACTCTCACGCTAAAAGAAAACTTCCTAACATCTCTGTGACTCATCTGAGTTTCCAGATTCCATCCATGTCCCCTCGTTCTGTTATTATTACGTGTGAACATTTCATCTATTTCCACTTTGTCAATTCCCCTGAGTATTTTCTATGTCCCAATCATATCTCCTCTCTCCCTTCTTTTCACTAGTGTCGTAAGGTTCAGTTCCTTCAGACGCTCTTCATATCCCATCCCTCGTAACTCTGGGACAAGCCTCGTCGCAAACCTCTGAACCTTCTCCAGTTTCCTTATGTATTTCTTCAGGTGGGGGCTCCATGATGGCACAGCATACTCTAAGACAGGTCTCACGTAGGCAGTGTAAAGTGCCCTAAAAGCCTCCTCATTTAGGTTTCTGAATGATGTTCCAATTTTCGCCAGTGTAGAGTACGCTGCTGTCATTATCCTATTTATATGTGCCTCAGGAGTTAGATTAGGTGTCACATCCACTCCCAGGTCTCTTTCTCGAATCGTTACAGGTAGGCAGTTCCCCTTCATTGTGTACTGTCCCTTTGGTCTTCTATCACCTGATCCCATTTCCATAACTTTACATTTACTGGTGTTGAACTCCAGTAGCCATTTCCTGACCATCTCTGCAACCTGTTTAAGTCCTCTTGGAGGATCCTACAATCCTCGTCTGTCACAACTCTTCTCATTAATTTTGCATGATCCGCAAACATTGACATGTATGATTCCACTCCTGTAAACATATCATTTGCGTAANTATTGGCTTCCTCAAGGTCGTCAAACTGTCAAATCAATCATTAAGTTCTGTGTAATCTGCCAAAGATACGACGCTCGAGTGGCCTTACCCAGGACCTCCACCACTCCTAAGGAGAGAGTAGACATCTTCGCCCTTTAAGACCACTGGTGTCGATTACACAGGAGCATTATTCTCACTGGAAATCCAGATAAGATACCAGTTGAAAGCTTCTATTTGCCTCTTCACGTGTGCTACCACACGAGGCGTACATCTAGAAGTGACTTCTGACATGAGTGCCGAAGCCTTCATCCAAGCTTTTCGTAGTTCTGCAGCTCGCAGATCCTGTCCTAAACTCATGATATCTGATAATGGTTCAAATTTTGGGCAGGAGAAGCCTGCTTACGAGAGATATGGAATCATCCAGAAGTGCAGTCTGTCATGCAGAGACGGCAATGCCACTGGAAATTTATTGCTCCAGAGCCCCCTGGTAAGGTGGGTTCTACGACGTATGATAGGGACTGTCAAGAAATGTTTAAGGAAGACCTTGCATCGACAGAAAATTAGTTACTCCGAACTCCAAACACTCGTCGTGGAATTGAGGCGCGAGTCAACAATCGCCCATTAACTTTCCTATCAGATGATTTCTCACAGAGAGCCTCTGAGTCCCTCACATTTAATACACGGAGGTCTGCTGAGCCCTCTGATACCTTTGGCAGAAGAGGACCCATCGACCCTTCCTATGTAACCAGGAGTGACTCAGTAGAAAGTTACCAACATCTCCCGAGAGTAATTGAAAGGTGGAATGAGGTGTGGACTCGAGAGTACCTCACCGCTCTACGAGAGTACCATTATGGAGCTTCGAGCCCCTATAATAAAGTTCAACTTAAACCAGGAGACCTAGTACTAGTTGACGGTGATGGACCAAGGTCAGAATGGCCTATAGGCAAAATTGTTGCTATCCACCCAGATCACCAAGGCATCCTGAGAGTAGTACGGGTTTTGTGCCGAGGCACAACTTCTAATTCGAGAAGTTGGTACCTCTCGAATTAGCAGAACGAGTGTTTATCAGAACCAGCTTCACCGACAGTTTCCGAGGACAACAATTCTGATCCACCGAGCACCCGCCCCACTAGAGCAGCTGCTCAACAATGTAAACGGAAATTACAAGCCTATTATAGCTCTGACTGAGAGAAAATAATTTACCATCCAATTTGAGTAATCATGATGATACTGTGTTGTGATGTCTAGTAACAAATCAGTTACCAGTCACAATAACCCAGACATTCACCTCACAGTGGATTCTCAGTTACTTAAATTGTATGATTTAATCATTAATTTGTTTGTGTAGGCTATTAACTATGACATTAAATTCCATGTTTTCAAATTCTTCTATGTCCTTGACAATACGGGACATCCGTTATGTGTGTACTAACATATTAACATACAAACCTTAATACTAACTTCGGGATAGGTACGTCAGTACTCAACATGGCACTGCGACCCGAGTTTTCTCCCCCCAGAGTTATGTTGGAAATTTCCAACACTAATAAACTACTATTGTAATATAATAATTATCTAGTAACAGTTTTTATTTGTTACGATCGAATGCTATGGAGAGTATAATATCATCTCCATTTCTCGTTTGAGATCATTTATCGAGAATATGATAATTATTAAATCCTATAATTGCAACCCAGTTCCTATTAATGCATTTCATCCATAATTGCGCGGAAAATAATTATTCGTGATTAATAATTTCTGTGGTGAATACGGAGTGGGTTGAGGGAGGAGGCAGACACCATTACACAGGGGGCAGCCCTGGCGTGGAGAGTGGCGAGACGCATGGTGGTGACTGGGGACTTCTTATCGACAAGAATTACGTTGATACCCAGTTAACAAGTAACAATTACTTATCCACGTGTTCTCTAGTGCCCAGCCAGTTAATAACGCGTCAACAATTGAAGCCACGACCCGTAATTACGCGTGCACAGCAGTGAACACTAGGGACTGGCTGACGCGATCTCGGCAGACTTCAGTATTTAATACGCTCATGTTAAGTATATATTTCTGGTCTGATGCATCACTCGAGATTGTATATTTATGAGTAGTCTGTCGTTAGGATGTGCAACCAACAACCACACAACGTTAGTAAAATTCTTTATTTTTCTCAGTTTCATGAATACTTGAAATAATTCGTAGCCTAATCAAATGCTACTTTAATTGTCTTGATTGCAGCGTGTATACGAGGAGCCGACAAGTTGTTTCTCATCAGTTGTGTTATTCACTTTGGGTTCTTTCTTTATTGGGATCCTGTGACCACGAAGACGAATGACGAAAAGGAGTTACAGAAGTCGTCTTACAGCTAAGGCTTCCAATTCGTATAAATTTAAATAAGACTATTGATTCCTATATAATTCCTGTAGGATCTTTACAGTATATAATTATTGCCAGAATTTATAATTTGGTAATTAATGTGTTTTTGCTCTGACTGTTGCTCAGTAATTCATAATGCTAAATATTCATAATTTGAGTTATCATATCTTTGAATCTATTGTAGTTTAGATTTATCATGTTATTAACTCAACAATGAACTAGTGACGAACCACACTGGTTCCTAGATATATATGAACTTCTAGAAATAACCCCCAATGTTGATATTTGAGGCTTTGGCATTAATTAATAATATAGTCTTCTTTATTTTCAAGTGATTATTCATTGAATTAGTTTCCATAGACACTGGTTCTCTAGTGTCATTCTAATGATCACTATTATTCGTTTTCCCTCTTTTCTCAAAAGTGGGTGGTCTTTCGATTCATTTAAATACAATAATCAATTAATTTAGTATATGAGTTCAAGCCCCAGATACCCAACACCTGGAACATGCTGTACACTTACCTCAGTCGTGAAGCGTTGAGAAGTATTCACAGCAGCTCAGATCGACATAGAAATGCACACAGGCTTGATTAGGTGTCACTAGATAATCACAGAGTACCTAGGAAGGCAATTGATATTAATAATTAGCACTGTCAATTAGTACATACATTACAGGGAATTAAGGTTTAAGCTCCCGGACAGTGGCCCTCATTTTCTTACAACCCTTGAGATCTTAGTAAGGTTCTTTTCCCGCACTGATCAAAGTATACGAAAATCGGCCTTGCCAAATAGTGTCTAGAGTAAGAATAAAACACTGCATAAACCGGAAAACAATATAAAAACGCTAAGGGTGACAAACATAACATATAAATGGTAAAATATAACAGCCAGAAATATTCTTTAGCATGCAATAATATCAATGAAAATCCTTAGTACACTCAGACCATCGCTTAAAACACATGAATGAATAAATGGTGTAGCACAATTAGTCATACCAAGAAGTTTAACTGAGTAATGAGCTAAATAAACAATATCTCCTGACTTAACATGTACACATGTCTCCTCTCCATGCAGCTACCCACGCGTCTGGGTAAAACCTGGCTCGCAGAGCAGGCGTCCTACCAAACCATCAACTAAGCATCCACATGAACTCTTGTGAAACTCTACTAACAAAAGTATAGTACTAATAACCAAATCATTAGTAATCTTAAGAGTATATAATACTGTTACATTACTCACTAGAATTTAATGGCAAACAATAATAGGAATTAATCAAGGTTGAAATATAAACGCTAGCTTGACAACCAGCCCAAGTCTGGACACATCCAAATATGGTCATTCCCCCACACGGAAGAAACCACACTCCCTCCAACAGGAAATAACTTGCTCAAGCCTCATAAAATAATAATGCAACTCAGGCACACTACAGCATGTTACAATATACATCATAAAAGTCTATAATCATACAATGTCAGTCGGATACACAACTGGATACTATACTAATTATAGAACAGAAAAATAAGGTATTATGAGCATCATGATAATGTTAGAATTCATGCAAGATTCGTAACACTTACATTTCGGATTAAACCATGGGTTTCTCATCTGCATTTAATTTTTTACCTTTTGGGCGTGTGTGTGTGTATGTGTGAGTGTGTGTGTGTGTGTGTGTATGTATGTGTGTGTGTGTGTGTACTCACCTATTTGTACCTACCTATTTGTGTCTGCAGGATCGAGCATTGACTCTTGGATCCTGCCTTTCGAGCTATCGGTTGTTTACAGCAATGACTCCGTCCTATTTCCCTATCATACCTAGTTTTAAAATTATGAATAGAATTTGCTTCCACACCCTGCTCGTTAAGTGCATTCCATTTTCCCGCTACTCTCACGCTAAAAGAAAATTTCCTAACAACTCTGTAACTCATCTGAGTTTCCGGCTTCCACCCATGTCCCCTCTTTCTGTTACTATTCCATGTGAACATTTCGTCTATGTCCACTCTGTTAACTCCCCTCAGTATTTTATACATTCCTATCATATCCCCCTTCTCCCTTCTCTTTTCTAGTGTCGTAAGGTTCAGTTCCTTCAGGTGCTCTTCATACCCCATCCCTCGTAACGGTGGGATGAGTCTCGTTGCAAACTTCTGAACCTTGTCCAGTTTCCTTATGTGCTTCTTCAGATGGGGACTCCATGATGAGGTGGCATACTCTAAGACTGGTCTCATGTAGGCAGTGTAATGCACCCTAAATGCCTCCTAGATTAGGTTTCTGAATGCTGTTTTAAATTTTGCCAGTGTAGAGTACATAGCTGTCGTTATCCTATTTATATGTGGCTTAGGAGATAGATTAGGTGTTACGTCCACGCCCAGGTCTCTTTCTAACGTCGTCACAGGTAGGCAGTTCCCCTTCATTGTGTACTGTCCATTCGGTCTCCTATCACCTAGTCCCATTTCCATACCTTTATATTTGCTCGTGTTGAACTCCAGTAGCCATATCTCTGACCATCTCTGCAACTGTTCATGTCCTCTTGGAGGATCTTACAATCCTCATCTGTCACAACTTTTCTCATCAACTTAGCGTCATCCTCGAACATCGACATGTAGGACTCAACTCCTGTTAACATGTTAACATATATTAAAAATAGAATTGGTCCTAGCACTGATCCTTGAGGTACTCTACTCGTTACTGTTCGCCAGTTCGACTTCTCGCCCCTTACCGTAACTCTTTGGCTCCTTCCTATTAGGTAGTTCCTTATCCATGCTAGGGCCTTTCTTCCAACCACCATTTGCCTCTCGAGTTTGAATAGCAGTCTCATATGCGATACTGTATCAAAGGCTTTTTGGCTGTCCAGAAATATACAGTCTGTCCAACCTTCTCTGTCCTGTATTATCCTCATTATTTTATCATAGAATTCCAAAAGGTTTGTTTGGCAAGATTTCCCTTGCCAGAGGCACGCTGAGGGCCCGTGCTTCCTCTTTTAGTATCCACGGTGAAACTTTGTCTGGCCCAACTGCTTTAGTTGCATCCAGTGTTGTCAAATGTTTCATTATCTCCTCTGCTGTCACCTCTATATTTGATAGTCTATCATCTAGGATAGTCTCTTCTAACGATGGGAGCTGCTCAGGCTCAGTTGCGAACACTCCGTGGAAACTGGGATTTAGTACCTCATAGATTTCCTTGTCATTTTCTGTATATGCCCCCTCTGTTTTCCTTGGTCTTGTCACTTGGTCATTCACCGACATGTTTCTTCTTATATTCCTGTGTAGTTATTTAGGTTGCTTTTTCGTCTTGACCAATATATCTTTCTCTTAATTTCTTTCCAATGCTCTTCTTATATTAATGTAATCGTTCCTAGCTCAGTTGCATTTGATTCTGTTGTCCTCTGTCCTTTGTCTTCTGTACTTCCTCCATTCCCGCCTGCTGGCCATTTATGCTTCCTGACACTGTCTATTAAACCATGGGTTATTATATTCCCTCTTACTTTTTTCCTTTACTGTTGGTATAAATCTCTCTTAGGCCTCCTGGCATTTCCGTATGACTAGGTTCATCATATCATGAACTTTTTTTCCTCTAATTTCTTCCTCCCACTGCAGTTCTCCCAAATAGTTCCTTATCCTCCTGTAGTCCCCTTTCCTGTAATCAACTCTCACAGACCTCTTGTCCCTTGGTCACAAGTTGGAATTCCATCATGTAGTCAAAGACTAGGGCACAATGGTCACTGGCCCTTACAGGTATTTCATGTTCCAAATTCTTGATGTCTTCTCTGTTCTGCGTGAAAATCAGGTCTAGTACGTTCGGTGCATCTTTTCCTCTTTCCCTTGTGTCTTCCTTCCCATGTGGTGTTAGGAAATTCCTGTCTATAGCATCTACTAACTTTGCTCCCCACGTTTCGTCCCCTCCGTGGGGATTTCTAGACTCCCAATTTATATCTCAATGATTTAGGTCTCCCATTACCAGAGGTTTCGCTCTCATTCTGTGAGCTAATGTTGCATAGATGTTGCATAATCTGTTGAGCTAATGTTGCTTATGCATGCTTAGATGAACTGTCTTCTGCAGTTCATTTATGCATGCCTTGTTGTTTTCACACTCCTGCCTGGGTCTTCTCCTGTTTGGTGGAGTATTGTAGATTACAAAGATCACAATCTTCCTTCCATCTGCTGTCAGAGTTCCATGTATGGAGTGTGTGCTCTCATTGGTACCCTGATTTCTCAGGTCTTCAAATTTCCATTTTGCTTTATTAGGCGTGTCACTCCCACCCCCCTGTCTCTGTGTTCTCTCTTTTCTTATCACCTGGTACCCTCTCTGGAAGATTGCAACCGAGATCATGCCATATTTTTAGTTTCCACTGTTGCAACTATGTCAGGATCTGCCTCACTAACTCTTCCTTTTTTCTCTTCTGCTTTAGTAGAGACCTAATCAGCATTGGTGTACCTAACCTTGAGACTCTTCTTATAAACTCTGGTACCAGAGTTCACCCTTTCTCTGGGGGTCTGAGAGGATCTGGGTGGTGTCTGGGGTGAATGGGGGCTGGGGGGATCCAGAGGGGTGAATGGGGTCTGGTTGGGTGCTTGAGGGAGTGGGGTTGGGCATCTAGGAAAGTAGGTAGGAAGGTCTGGGGTAGTAAGGCCTGGGTAGGTAGGTCTGGAGTAGGAAGGGCATATTGGGTCTGAAAATTAGGGAGGGTCNGTCATGTTAGGGACTCTCTTCTGTCATGTTAGGGACTCTCTTCTGTCATGTTAGGGACTCTCTTCTGTCATGTTAGGGACTCTCTTCTTTCATGTTAGGGACTCTCTTCTGTCATGTTAGGGACTCTCTTCTGTCATGTTAGGGACTCTCTTCTGTCATGTTAGGGCTCTTCTGTCATGTTAGGGACTCTATCTGTCATGTTAGGGACTCTCTTCTGTCATGTTAGGGACTCTCTTCTGATATGTTAGGGACTCTCTTCTGTCATGTTAGGGGCTCTCTTCTGTCATGTTAGGGACTCTCTTCTTCATGTTAGGACTCTCTTCTGTCATGTTAGGGACTCTCTCTGTATGTTAGGGACTCTCTTCTGTCATGTTAGGGACTCTCTTCTTTATGTTAGGGACTCTCTTCTGTCATGTTAGGGACTCTTCTGTCATGTTAGGGACTCTCTTCTGTTGTGTTAGGGACTCTCTTCTGTCATGTTAGGGACTCTCTTCTGTCATGTTAGGGACTCTCTTCTGTCATGTTAGGGACTCTCTTCTGTCATGTTAGGGACCCTCTTCTGTCATGTTAGGGACTCTCTTTTTTCGTGTAAGGGGCTCTCTTCTGTCATGTTAGGGACTCTCTTCTGTCATGTTAGGGACTCTCTTCTGTCATGTTAGGGACTCTCTTCTGTCATGTTAGGGACTCTCTTCTGTCATGTTAGGGACTCTCTTCTGTCATGTTAGGGACTCTCTCTGTCATGTTAGGGCTCTCTTCTGTCATGTTAGGGACTCTCATCTGTCTGTTAGGGACTCTCTTCTGTCATGTTAGGGACTCTCTTCTGTCATGTTAGGGACTCTCTTCTGTCATGTTAGGGACTCTCTCTGTCATGTTAGGGACTCTCATCTGTCATGTTAGGGACTCTCTTCTGTCATGTTAGGGACTCTCTTCTGTATGTTAGGGACTCTCTTCTGTTGTTAGGGACTCTATTCTGTCATGTTAGGACTCTCTTCTGTCATGTTAGGGACTCTTCTGTCATGTTAGGACTCTCTGTCTGTTAGGACTCTTTCTGTCATGTTAGGGACTCTCTTCTGTCATGTTAGGGACTCTCTTCTGTCTTGTTAGGGACTCTCTTCTGTCATGTTAGGGACTCTCTGTCATGTTAGGGGCTCTCTTCTGTCATGTTAGGGACTCTCTTCTGTCATGTTAGGGGCTCTCTTCTGTCATGTTAGGGACTCTCTTCTGTCATGTTAGGGACTCTCTTCTGTTATTAGGGACTCTCTTCTGTCATGTTAGGGACTCTCTTCTGTCATGTTAGGGACTCTCTTCTGTCATGTTAGGGACTCTCTTCTGTCATGTTAGGGATCTCTTTTGTTCGTGTTAGGGACTCTCTTCTGTCATGTTAGGGACTCTCTTCTGTCATGTTAGGGACTCTCTTCTGTCATGTTAGGGACTCTCTTCTGTCATGTTAGGGACTCTCTTCTGTCATGTTAGGGACTCTCTTCTGTCATGTTAGGGACTCTCTTCTGTCATGTTAGGGACTCTCTTCTGTCATGTTAGGGACTCTCTCTGTCATGTTAGGGACTCTCTTCTGTCATGTTAGGGACTCTCTTCTGTCATGTTAGGGACTCTCTTCTGTCATGTTAGGGACTCTCATCTGTCATGTTAGGCTCTCTTCTTTCATGTTAGGGACTCTCATCTGTCATGTTAGGGCTCTCTTCTGTCATGTTAGGGACTCTCTCTGTCATGTTAGGGACTCTCATGTCATGTTAGGGACTCTCTTCTGTCATGTTAGGGACTCTCTTCTGTCATGTTAGGGACTCTCTTCTGTCATGTTAGGGACTCTCTCCTGTCATGTTAGGGACTCTCTTCTGTCATGTTAGGGACTCTCTTCTGTCATGTTAGGGACTCTCTTCTGTCATGTTAGGGACTCTCTTCTGTCATGTTAGGGACTCTCTTCTGTATGTTAGGGACTCTCTTCTGTCATGTTAGGGACTCTCTTCTGTCATGTTAGGGACTCTCTTCTGTCATGTTAGGGACTCTCTTCTGTCATGTTAGGGACTCTCTTCTGTCATGTTAGGGACTCTCTTCTGTCATGTTAGGGACTCTCTTTTGTCGTGTTAGGGACTCTCTTCTGTATGTTAGGGACTCTCTTCTGTCATGTTAGGGACTCTCTTCTGTCATGTTAGGGACTCTCTTCTGTCATGTTAGGACTCTCTTCTGTCATGTTAGGGACTCTCTCTTTGTTAGGGACTCTCTTCTGTCATGTTAGGGACTCTCTTCTGTCATGTTAGGGACTCTCTTCTGTCATGTTAGGGACTCTCTTCTGTCATGTTAGGGACTCTCTTCTGTCATGTAGGGACTCTCTTCTGTATGTTAGGGACTCTCTTCTGTCATGTTAGGGACTCTTCTCTGTCATGTTAGGGACTCTCTTCTGTATGTTAGGGACTCTCTCTGTCATGTTAGGGACTCTCTTCTGTCATGTTAGGGACTCTCTTCTGTCATGTTAGGGACTCTCTCTGTCATGTTAGGGACTCTCTTCTGTCATGTTAGGGACTCTCTTCTGTCATGTTAGGGACTCTCTTCTGTCATGTTAGGGACTCTCTTCTGTCATGTTAGGGCTCTCTTCTGTTGTTAGGGCTCTCTTCTGTCATGTTAGGGACTCTCTCTGTCATGTTAGGGACTCTCTTCTGTCATGTTAGGGACTCTCTTCTGTCATGTTAGGGACTCTCTTCTGTCATGTTAGGGACTCTCTCCTGTTATGTTAGGGACTCTCTTCTGTTATGTTAGGGACTCTCTCCTGTCATGTTAGGGACTCTCTTCTGTCATGTTAGGGACTCTCTTCTGTCATGTTAGGGACTCTCTTCTGTCATGTTAGGGACTCTCATCTGTCATGTTAGAGGCTCTCTTCTTTCGTGTTAGGGACTCTCATCTGTCATGTTAGGGGCTCTCTTCTGTCATGTTAGGGACTCTCATCTGTAATGTTAGGGGCTCTCTTCTGTCATGTTAGGGACTCTCATCTGTCATGTTAGAGGCTCTCTTCTTTCGTGTTAGGACTCTCATCTGTCATGTTAGAGGCTCTCTTCTTTCGTGTTAGGGACTCTCATCTGTAATGTTAGAGGCTCTCTTCTGTCATGTTAGGGACTCTCATGGGTCATGTTAGAGACTCTCATGGGTCATGTTAGGGGCTCTCTTCTGTCATGTAGGGACTCTCATCTGTCATCTTAGGGACTCTCTTCTGTCATGTTAGGGACTCTCTCTGTCATGTTAGGGCTCTCTTCTGTCATGTTAGGGACTCTCTTCTGTCATGTTAGGGACTCTCTTCTGTATGTTAGGGACTCTCTTCTGTCATGTTAGGGACTCTCTTCTGTATTTAGGGACTCTCTTCTGTCATGTTAGGGACTCTCTTCTGTCATGTTAGGGACTCTCTTCTGTCATGTTAGGGACTCTCTTCTGTCATGTTAGGGACTCTCTTCTGTCATGTTAGGGACTCTCTTCTGTCATGTTAGGGACTCTCTTCTGTCATGTTAGGGACTCTCTTCTGTCATGTTAGGGACTCTCTTGTCATGTTAGGGACTCTCTTCTGTCATGTTAGGGACTCTCTTCTGTCATGTTAGGGACCTCTTCTTTCGTGTTAGGGACTCTCATCTGTCATGTTAGGGACTCTCTTCTGTCATGTTAGGGACTCTCATCTGTCATGTTAGGGCTCTCTTCTGTCATGTTAGGGACTCTCATCTGTCATGTTAGGGACTCTCTCTGTATGTTAGGGACTCTCTTCTGTATGTTAGGGACTCTCTTCTGTATGTTAGGGACTCTCTTCTGTCATGTTAGGGACTCTCATCTGTCATGTTAGGGACTCTCTTCTGTCATGTTAGGGACTCTCTTCTGTCATGTTAGGGACTCTCTTC
>WNGS01028583.1:12935387-12950850 GCA_020271785.1 Procambarus virginalis | reverse complement strand
GACAGAAGAGAGTCCCTAACATGACAGAAGAGAGTCCTAACATGACAGAGGAGAGTCCCTAACATGACAGAAGAGAGCCCCTTACATGACAGAAGAGAGTCCCTAACACAACAGAAGAGAGTCCCTAATATGACAGAAGAGTGTCCCTAACATGAAAGAAGAGAGTCCTAACATATAGAAGAGAGTCCCTAACATGACAGAGATAGTCCCTAACATATCAGAAGAGATCCCTAACATGACAGAAGAGAGTCCCTAAGATGACAGATGAGAGTCTCTAAGATGACAGAAGAGAGCCCCAAACATGACAGATGAGAGTCCCTACATATCAAAGAGAATCCCTAACATGGCAGAAGAGAGTCCCTAAGATGACAGATGAGAGTCTCTAAGATGACAGAAGAGAGCCCTAACATGACAGATGAGAGTCCCTAACATGACAGAAGAGAGGCCCTAACATGACAGATGAGAGTCCCTAACACGAAAGAAGAGAGCCTCTAACATGACAGAAGAGATTCCCTAACATGACAGAAGAGAGTCCCTAACATGACAGAAGAGAGTCCCTAACATGACAGAAGAGAGTCCCTAACATGACCCATGAGAGTCCCTAACATGACCCATGCGAGTCCCTAAATTGAAAGCATAGTTCCTTACGTGGCTGCTAGAGTTCATTAAGTATTAAGTAATGAAGGTGGATGTGGAAAACAGGAGACCAGACACAAGGTATAGGAAAAAAATGCTACTGGAATTGAACAGATAAAAAAATATTGTAAGATTGACGCCCAAACAGTTACTAGGAACCCACATGAAAAGAATATATTCAGTTACATCTGGAAGGTTAGCTAATGTAAGAACTCTCTTTAGGAATATGATTAAAGAGTCGTTCAGAATCTTGCATATTATTCATGTCGCATTTAGAATGTTATTCACCAGCGTGAAGTCCTTATCTCGTCAAAAACAAGACGAAGCTGTAGAAGGTTCCGAGGTATGCCACCAGACTAATCCTGCAGTTTCAGTTATGAACAACGAAGACAAACAAAAGAGTCAACCATGTGTCACTGGATGATAGAAGAAACGGAGGGAACATGATAACGACATACAAAATGCTATAAAGAAAAAACTGCAGACAATGAAAAACTATTTAAAATTGGGGTAGTTTACTAGATGGTAGTTTACTAGGTACTAGATGGTAGTTTACTAGGTACTAGATGGTAGTTTACTAGGTACTAGATGGTAGTTTACTAGGTACTAGATGTAGTTTACTAGGTTCTGGATGGTGCCATTTACTAGATGGTAGTTTACTAGTTACTAGATGATACCATTTACTAGATTGTAGTTTACAAGGTAAGGATATTGATGAATACTAAGTACCCAAATATGCTACAGGGACATTTAACCAAAATTTTGATGTGTCAGAATATTAAAGAAATAGAAGGTGCTAAGAGGTGGTGGAGGAAGATGCAATACACAGTTTTAATTGTATATATTACAAAGTCCCCTAAACACTGTAACTTATACACCAGTCCACTAGGAGAGTAGAGGCATGACCCAAGAGCTGAGGCTCATCTCCCTCAAGTACAAGTATGAGTACAACAAATTGAATACATGGCGAGGCAGGTTTCTTGAACATACAAAATACTTTAGGAAACGACTAAAGTCATATGGTCTATCTCACAATTGTTATACATCTATTCTGTTATATACGTTAGCAGGACGGCTTTACTTTGGAATAATGTGCATTCATAATTCTTCAAAGACGAGGGTGACGCAGCGACGCGCTAATTGAAAGGATTGAAGCAAGTGGGGCTGGCTGCCATTGTGCTAGTGTAATGGCAGAGTGCGCTCCTGCCGCTCGTCCCCTGGAAGCTCTAGCGTCCCACCTGTCACAGTTACTGAAATGAATCACTATTTAGTATTTATTCTAAGCAAATGTAAGGTACTTACATTTAGGATTGTTATTGTTGTTCCAGTAGGTCATTCATCCAGCTCGAGACTAAAGTCTTGTGATCGTTTGCGTTGAGGTCACACCAGGAGTCAAGCCTCCGTCCTACCCTTCAGCGTAGGCCTTTATTATAACTCAAACAGAACAAATCTATCCTACTAGGGTGCAGGCGGGGTTTATTCTGCTTACCTGGGTATTTGGGTGTAGTTTTGGAGACATTGTGATCAGCGCAGTCGGGTCACAGCCGAAAGGTCCTGGGTTCATTTCCTTGTGCAGGATAGTTGTGTCTGAGTAACGTTTCTTTTCGCATGTAGCTCTGTTGACCTAGAAGTAATCAGGTACCTAGGAGTTAGACAACTGTTGTGATATGCATGCTTGAAGAACAGCTAGCGATGCATGGCCAAAAGGGAATTTGATAAGTCTCTGGCCACTACTGTGGTTCACGGTAGAGGGCATTAAAAAACACGCTACACTCGCCATAAGTAGCATCATCTGCAGAAAGCAAATCACAATAACACGGCTGAACATAAGGAAATAATGGCAACTGGCCGTACTCTTAAGACAGGCCACAAAAACGAGGTTTGTTGTCAAGTAATAGAGAACCCATAACTGTTAAGTCTCCAAACACAAACAATATTTTCCTCTTTCGTGTTAAGGGCTCTCTCCTGTCGTGTTAGGGACTCTCTTCTGTCGTGTTAGGGACTCTCTCCTGTCGTGTTAGGGACTCTCTTCTGTCGTGTTAGGGACTCTCTTCTGTCGTGTTAGGGACTCTCTTCTGTCGTGTTAGGGACTCTCTTCTGTCGTGTTAGGGACTCTCTTCTGTCGTGTTAGGGACTCTCTTCTGTCGTGTTAGGGACTCTCTTCTGTCGTGTTAGGGACTCTCTTCTGTCGTGTTAGGGACTCTCTTCTGTCGTGTTAGGGACTCTCTTCTGTCGTGTTAGGGACTCTCTTCTGTCGTGTTAGGGACTCTCTTCTGTCGTGTTAGGGACTCTCTTCTGTCGTGTTAGGGACTCTCTTCTGTCGTGTTAGGGACTCTCTTCTGTCGTGTTAGGGACTCTCTTCTGTCATGTTAGGGACTTTCATCTGTCATTTTAGGGACTTTCATCTGTCATCTTAGGGACTATCATCTGTCATCTTAGGGACTCTCATCTGTCATGTTAGGGACTCTCATCTGTTATGTTAGGGACTCTCTTCTGTTATGTTAGGGTCTCTCATCTGTTATGTTAGGGACTCTCTTCTGTTATGTTAGGGACTCTCTTCTGTTATGTTAGGGGCTCTCATCTGTTATGTTAGGGACTCTCTTCTGTTATGTTAGGGACTCTCTTCTGTTATGTTAGGGACTCTCTTCTGTTATGTTAGGGACTCTCTTCTGTCATGTTAGGGACTCTCTTCTGTCATGTTAGGGACTCTCTTCTGTCATGTTAGGGACTCTCTTCTGTCATGTTAGGGACTCTCTTCTGTCAAGTTAGGGACTCTCTTCTGTCATGTTAGTGACTCTCTTCAGTCATGCTAGGGACTCTTTTCTGTCATGTTAGGAACTCTCTTCTGTTATGTTAGGGACTCTCTTCTGTTATGTTAGGGACTCTCTTCTGTTATGTTAGGGACTCTCTCCTGTTATGTTAGGGACTCTCTTCTGTTATGTTAGGGACTCTCTTCTGTCATGTTAGGGACTCTGTTCTGTTATGTTAGGGACTCTCTCCTGTTATGTTAGGGACACTCTCCTGTCATGCTAGGGACTCTCTTCTGTCATGTTAGGGACTCTCTTCTGTCATGCTAGGGACTCTCTTATGTCATGTTAAGGACTCTCTTCTGTTATGTTAGGGACTCTCTCCTGTTATGTTAGGGACTCTCTTCTGTCATGTTAGGGACACTCTTCTGTCATGTTAGGGACACTCTTCTGTCATGTTAGGGACTCTCTTCTGTCATGTTAGGGACTCTCTTCTATTATGTTAGGGACTCTCTCCTGTTATGTTAGGGACTCTCTTCTGTTATGTTAGGGACTCTCTCCTGTCATGTTAGGGACTCTCATCTGTCATGTTAGGGACTCTCTTCTGTCATGTTAGGGATTCTCTTCTGTCATGTTACAGGCTCTCTTCTTTCGTGTTAGGGACTCTCATCTGTAATGTTAGGGGCTCTCTTCTGTCATGTTAGGGACTCTCATCTGTCATGTTAGGGGCTCTCTTCTTTCGTGTTAGGGACTCTCATCTGTCATGTTAGAGGCTCTCGTCTTTCGTGTTAGGGACTCTCATCTGTAATGTTAGAGGCTCTCTTCTGTCATGTTAGGGACTCTCATGGGTCATGTTAGGGACACTCATGGGTCATGTTAGGGACTCTCATGGGTCATGTTAGGGACTCTCTTCTGTCATGTTAAGGACTCTCTTCTGTCATGTTAGGGACTCTCTTCTGTCATGTTAGGGACTCTCTTCTGTCATGTTAGGGACTCTCGTCTGTCATGTTAGGGACTCTCTTCTGTCATGTTAGGGACTCTCTTCTGTCATGTTAGTGACTCTCTTCTGTCATGTTAGGGACTCTCTTCTGTCATGTTAGGGACTCTCTTCTGTCATGTTAGGGACTCTCTTCTGTCGCGTTAGGGACTCTCTTCTGTCGCGTTGGGGACTCTCTTTTGTCGTGTTAGGGACTCTTCTGATATGTTAGGGACTCTCTTCTGTCATGTTAGGGACTCTTCTGTCATGTTAGGGACTCTCTTCTGTTATGTTAGGGACTCTCTTCTGTCTGTTAGGGACTCTCTTCTGTTATGTTAGGGACTCTCTCCTGTTATGTTAGGGACTCTCTTCTGTTATGTTAGGGACTCTCTCCTGTCATGTTAGGGACTCTCATCTGTCATGTTAGGGACTCTCTTCTGTCATGTTAGGGACTCTCTTCTGTCATGTTAGGGACTCTCATCTGTCATGTTAGAGGCTCTCTTCTTTCGTGTTAGGGACTCTCATCTGTCATGTTAGGGGCTCTCTTCTGTCATGTTAGGGACTCTCATCTGTAATGTTAGGGGCTCTCTTCTGTCATGTTAGGGACTCTCATCTGTCATGTTAGAGGCTCTCTTCTTTCGTGTTAGGGACTCTCATCTGTCATGTTAGAGGCTCTCTTCTTTTGTGTTAGGGACTCTCATCTGTAATGTTAGAGGCTCTCTTTCTGTCATGTTAGGGACTCTCATGGGTCATGTTAGGGACTCTCATGGTCATGTTAGGACTCTCTGGGTCATGTTAGGGACTCTCTTCTGTCATGTTAGGGACTCTCTTCTGTCATGTTAGGGACTCTCTTCTGTCATGTTAGGGACTCTCTTCTGTCATGTTGGGACTCTCTTCTGTCATGTTAGGGACTCTCTTCTGTATGTTAGGGACTCTCTTCTGTCATGTTAGGGACTCTCTTCTCATTTTCCTTCTGTCATGTTAGGGACTCTCTTCTGTCATGTTAGGGACTCTCTTCTGTCATGTTAGGGACTCTCTTCTGTCATGTTAGGGACTCTCTTCTGTCATGTTAGGGACTCTCTTCTGTCATGTTAGGGACTCTCTTCTGTCATGTTAGGACTCTCTTCTGTCATGTTAGGGACTCTCTTCTGTCATGTTAGGNCCTAACATGACAGAAGAAAGTCCCTAACATGACAGAGAGTCCCTAACATGAACAGAGGAGCACTTAACACGAACGAAGAGAGTCCCTATCATGACAGAAGAGAGTCCCTAACATGACAGAAGAGTCCCTAATATGACAGAAGAGAGTTCCTAACATGACAGATTAGAGTCCCTAACATATCAGAAGATAGTCCCTAACATATCAGAAGAGAGTCCCTAACATGACAGAGAGAGTTCCTAAGAGGACAGATGAGAGTCCCTAAATGACAGAAGAGAGTCCCTAACATGACAGAAGAGAGTCCCTAACATGACAGAAGAGAGTCCCTAACATGACAGATGAGAGTCCCTAACATATCAGATGAGAGTCCCTAACATGACAGAAGAGAGCCCCTAACATGACAATGAGAGAGCCCCTAGCATGACAGAAGAGAGCCCCTAACATGACAGATGAGAGTCCCTAACATATCAGATGAGAGTCCCTACATGACAGAAGAGAGTCACAACATACAGAGAGAGAGTCCCTAATATGACTGAAGAGAGCCCCCTAACACGAAAAAAGAGAGCCTCTAACATGACAGAAGAGAGTCCCTAACATGACAGAAGAGAGACCCTAATATGACAGAAGAGAGTCCCTAACATGACAGAAGAGTGTCCCTAACATGACAGAAGAGAGTCCCTAACACAACAGAAGAGAGTCCCTAATATGACAGAAGAGTGTCCCTAACATGAAAGAAGAGAGTCCCTAACATATCAGAAGAGAGTCCCTAACTTGACAGAAGATAGTCCCTAACATATCAGAAGAGAATCCCTAACATGGCAGAAGAGAGTCCCTAAGATGACAGATGAGAGTCTCTAAGATGACAGAAGAGAGCCCCAAACATGACAGATGAGAGTCCCTAACATATCAGAAGAGAATCCCTAACATGGCAGAAGAGAGTCCCTAAGATGACAGATGAGAGTCTCTAAGATGACAGAAGAGAGCCCCTAACATGACAGATGAGAGTCCCTAACATGACAGAAGAGAGCCCCTAACATGACAGATGAGAGTCCCTAACACGAAAGAAGAGAGCCTCTAACATGACAGAAGAGAGTCCCTAACATGACAGAAGAGAGTCCCTAACATGACAGAAGAGAGTCCCTAACATGACAGAAGAGAGTCCCTAACATGACCCATGAGAGTCCCTAACATGACCCATGCGAGTCCCTAAATTGAAAGCATAGTTCCTTACGTGGCTGCTAGAGTTCATTAAGTATTAAGTAATGAAGGTGGATGTGGAAAACAGGAGACCAGACACAAGGTATAGGAAAAAAATGCTACTGGAATTGAACAGATAAAAAAATATTGTAAGATTGACGCCCAAACAGTTACTAGGAACCCACATGAAAAGAATATATTCAGTTACATCTGGAAGGTTAGCTAATGTAAGAACTCTCTTTAGGAATATGATTAAAGAGTCGTTCAGAATCTTGCATATTATTCATGTCGCATTTAGAATGTTATTCACCAGCGTGAAGTCCTTATCTCGTCAAAAACAAGACGAAGCTGTAGAAGGTTCCGAGGTATGCCACCAGACTAATCCTGCAGTTTCAGTTATGAACAACGAAGACAAACAAAAGAGTCAACCATGTGTCACTGGATGATAGAAGAAACGGAGGGAACATGATAACGACATACAAAATGCTATAAAGAAAAACTGCAGACAATGAAAAACTATTTAAAATTGGGGTAGTTTACTAGATGGTAGTTTACTAGGTACTAGATGGTAGTTTACTAGGTACTAGATGGTAGTTTACTAGGTACTAGATGGTAGTTTACTAGGTACTAGATGTAGTTTACTAGGTTCTGGATGGTGCCATTTACTAGATGGTAGTTTACTAGTTACTAGATGATACCATTTACTAGATTGTAGTTTACAAGGTAAGGATATTGATGAATACTAAGTACCCAAATATGCTACAGGGACATTTAACCAAAATTTTGATGTGTCAGAATATTAAAGAAATAGAAGGTGCTAAGAGGTGGTGGAGGAAGATGCAATACACAGTTTTAATTGTATATATTACAAAGTCCCCTAAACACTGTAACTTATACACCAGTCCACTAGGAGAGTAGAGGCATGACCCAAGAGCTGAGGCTCATCTCCCTCAAGTACAAGTATGAGTACAACAAATTGAATACATGGCGAGGCAGGTTTCTTGAACATACAAAATACTTTAGGAAACGACTAAAGTCATATGGTCTATCTCACAATTGTTATACATCTATTCTGTTATATACGTTAGCAGGACGGCTTTACTTTGGAATAATGTGCATTCATAATTCTTCAAAGACGAGGGTGACGCAGCGACGCGCTAATTGAAAGGATTGAAGCAAGTGGGGCTGGCTGCCATTGTGCTAGTGTAATGGCAGAGTGCGCTCCTGCCGCTCGTCCCCTGGAAGCTCTAGCGTCCCACCTGTCACAGTTACTGAAATGAATCACTATTTAGTATTTATTCTAAGCAAATGTAAGGTACTTACATTTAGGATTGTTATTGTTGTTCCAGTAGGTCATTCATCCAGCTCGAGACTAAAGTCTTGTGATCGTTTGCGTTGAGGTCACACCAGGAGTCAAGCCTCCGTCCTACCCTTCAGCGTAGGCCTTTATTATAACTCAAACAGAACAAATCTATCCTACTAGGGTGCAGGCGGGGTTTATTCTGCTTACCTGGGTATTTGGGTGTAGTTTTGAGACATTGTGATCAGCGCAGTCGGGTCACAGCCGAAAGGTCCTGGGTTCATTTCCTTGTGCAGGATAGTTGTGTCTGAGTAACGTTTCTTTTCGCATGTAGCTCTGTTGACCTAGAAGTAATCAGGTACCTAGGAGTTAGACAACTGTTGTGATATGCATGCTTGAAGAACAGCTAGCGATGCATGGCCAAAAGGGAATTTGATAAGTCTCTGGCCACTACTGTGGTTCACGGTAGAGGGCATTAAAAAACACGCTACACTCGCCATAAGTAGCATCATCTGCAGAAAGCAAATCACAATAACACGGCTGAACATAAGGAAATAATGGCAACTGGCCGTACTCTTAAGACAGGCCACAAAAACGAGGTTTGTTGTCAAGTAATAGAGAACCCATAACTGTTAAGTCTCCAAACACAAACATATTTTCCTCTTTCGTGTTAGGGCTCTCTCCTGTCGTGTTAGGGACTCTCTTCTGTCGTGTTAGGGACTCTCTTCTGTCGTGTTAGGGACTCTCTTCTGTCGTGTTAGGGACTCTCTTCTGTCGTGTTAGGGACTCTCTTCTGTCGTGTTAGGGACTCTCTTCTGTCGTGTTAGGACTCTCTTCTGTCGTGTTAGGGACTCTCTTCTGTCGTGTTAGGGACTCTCTTCTGTCGTGTTAGGGACTCTCTTCTGTCATGTTAGGGACTCTCATCTGTCATGTTAGGACTCTCTTCTGTCATGTTAGGGACTCTCATCTGTCATGTTAGGGACTCTCTTCTGTCATGTTAGGGACTCTCTTCTGTCATGTTAGGGACTCTCTTCTGTCATGTTAGGGACTCTCATCTGTCATGTTAGGGACTCTCTTCTGTCATGTTAGGGACTCTCTTCTGTCATGTTAGGGACTCTCATCTGTTATGTTAGGGACTCTCTTCTGTCATGTTAGGGACTCTCTTCTGTCATGTTAGGGACTCTCTTCTGTTATGTTAGGGACTCTCTTCTGTCATGTTAGGGACTCTCTTCTGTCATGTTAGGGACTCTCTTCTGTCATGTTAGGGACTCTCTTCTGTCATGTTAGGGACTCTCTTCTGTCATGTTAGGGACTCTCTTCTGTCATGTTAGGGACTCTCTTCTGTCATGTTAGGACTCTCTTCTGTCATGTTAGGGACTCTCTTCTGTTTGTTAGGGACTCTCTTCTGTTATGTTAGGGACTCTCTTCTGTTATGTTAGGGACTCTCTCCTGTCATGTTAGGGACTCTCTTCTGTTATGTTAGGGACTCTCTTCTGTCATGTTAGGGACTCTCTTCTGTTATGTTAGGGACTCTCTCCTGTTATGTTAGGGACTCTCTTCTGTCATGTTAGGGACTCTCTTCTGTCATGTTAGGGACTCTCTTCTGTCATGTTAGGGACTCTCTTCTGTCATGTTAGGGACTCTCTTCTGTCGTGTTAGGGACTCTCTTCTGTTATGTTAGGGACTCTCTTCTGTCATGTTAGGGACTCTCTTCTGTCATGTTAGGGACTCTCTTCTGTCATGTTAGGGACTCTCTTCTGTCATGTTAGGGACTCTCTTCTGTTATGTTAGGGACTCTCTCCTGTTATGTTAGGGACTCTCTTCTGTCATGTTAGGGACTCTCTTCTGTCATGTTAGGGACTCTCATCTGTCATGTTAGGGACTCTCTTCTGTCATGTTAGGGACTCTCTTCTGTCATGTTAGAGGCTCTCTTCTTTCGTGTTAGGGACTCTCATCTGTCATGTTAGGGGCTCTCTTCTGTCATGTTAGGGACTCTCATCTGTCATGTTAGAGGCTCTCTTCTTTCGTGTTAGGGACTCTCATCTGTCATGTTAGAGGCTCTCTTCTTTCGTGTTAGGGACTCTCATCTGTAATGTTAGAGGCTCTCTTCTGTCATGTTAGGGACTCTCATGTGTCATGTTAGGGACTCTCATGGTCATGTTAGGGACTCTCATGGGTCATGTTAGGGACTCTCTTCTGTCATGTTAGGGACTCTCTTCTGTCATGTTAGGGACTCTCTTCTGTCATGTTAGGGACTCTCTTCTGTCATGTTAGGGACTCTCTTCTGTCATGTTAGGGACTCTCTTCTGTCATGTTAGGACTCTCTTCTGTCATGTTAGTGACTCTCTTCTGTCATGTTAGGGACTCTTTTCTGTCATGTTAGGGACTCTCTTCTGTCATGTTAGGGACTCTCTTCTGTCATGTTAGGGACTCTCTTCTGTCGCGTTAGGGACTCTCTTCTGTCATGTTGGGACTCTCTTTGTCGTGTTAGGGACTCTTCTGATATGTTAGGGACTCTCTTCTGTCATGTTAGGGACTCTCTTCTGTTATGTTAGGGGCTCTCTTTTGTTAAGTTAGGGACTCTCTTCTGATATGTTAGGGACTCTCTTCTGTTATGTTAGGGACTCTCTCCTGTTATGTTAGGGACTCTCTTCTGTTATGTTAGGGACTCTCTCCTGTCATGTTAGGGACTCTCATCTGTCATGTTAGGGACTCTCTTCTGTCATGTTAGGGACTCTCTTCTGTCATGTTAGGGACTCTCATCTGTCATGTTAGAGGCTCTCTTCTTTCGTGTTAGGGACTCTCATCTGTCATGTTAGGGGCTCTCTTCTGTCATGTTAGGGACTCTCTCTGTAATGTTTAGGGCTCTCTCTGTCATGTTAGGGACTCTCATCTGTCATGTTAGAGGCTCTCTTCTTTCGTGTTAGGGACTCTCATCTGTCATGTTAGAGGCTCTCTTCTTTGTGTTAGGGACTCTCATCTGTAATGTTAGAGGCTCTCTTCTGTCATGTTAGGGACTCTCATGGTCATGTTAGGACTCTCATGTTCATGTTAGGGACTCTCATGGGTCATGTTAGGGACTCTCTTCTGTCATGTTAGGGACTCTCTTCTGTCATGTTAGGGACTCTCTTCTGTCATGTTAGGGACTCTCTTCTGTCATGTTAGGGACTCTCTTTGTCATGTTAGGGACTCTCTTCTGTCTGTTAGGGACTCTCTTCTGTCATGTTAGGGACTCTCTTCTGTCATGTTAGGGACTCTCTTCTGTCATGTTAGGGACTCTCTTCTGTATGTTAGGGACTCTCTTCTGTTATGTTAGGGACTCTCTCCTGTTATGTTAGGGATCTCTCCTGTTATCCTGTTTTAGTTAGGGACTCTCTTCTGTCATGTTAGGACTCTCTTCTGTCATGTAGGGACTCTCTTCTGTCATGTTAGGGACTCTCTCCTGTCATGTTAGGGACTCTCTTCTGTCATGTGGGACTCTCTCTGTCATGTTAGGGACTCTCTCTGTCATGTTAGGGACTCTCTTCTGTCATGTTAGGGACTCTCTTCTGTCATGTTAGGGACTCTCTTCTGTCATGTTAGGACTCTCTTCTGTCATGTTAGGGACTCTCTTCTGTTATGTTAGGGCTCTCTTCTGTTATTTAGGGACTCTCTTCTGTATGTTAGGGACTCTCTTCTGTTATTTAGACTCTCTCCTGTCATGTTAGGACTCTCTTCTGTCATGTTAGGGACTCTCTTCTGTCATGTTAGGGACTCTCTCTGTCATGTTAGAGGCTCTCTTCTTCGTGTTAGGGACTCTCATCTGTCATGTTAGGGCTCTCTTCTGTCATGTTAGGACTCTCATCTGTATGTTAGGGGCTCTCTTCTGTCATGTTAGGGACTCTCATCTGTCATGTTAGAGGCTCTCTTCTTTCGTGTTAGGGACTCTCATCTGTCATGTTAGAGCTCTCTTCTTTCGTGTTAGGACTCTCATCTGTATGTTAAGGCTCTCTTCTGTCATGTTAGGGACTCTCATGGTCATGTTAGGGACTCTCATGGGTCATGTTAGGGACTCTCATTGTCATGTTAGGGACTCTCTTGGTCATGTTAGGGACTCTCTTCTGTCATGTTAGGGACTCTCTTCTGTCATGTTAGGGACTCTCTTCTGTCATGTTAGGGACTCTCTTCTGTCATGTTAGGGACTCTCTTCTGTCATGTTAGGGACTCTCTTCTGTCATGTTAGGGACTCTCTTCTGTTATGTTAGGGACTCTCTTCTGTCATGTTAGGGACTCTCTTCTGTTATGTTAGGGACTCTCTTCTGTCATGTTAGGGACTCTCTTCTGTATGTTAGGGACTCTCTTCTGTTATGTTAGGGACTCTCTTCTGTCATGTTAGGGACTCTCTCCTGTCATGTTAGGGACTCTCTCTGTCATGTTAGGGACTCTCTCTGTCATGTTAGGGACTCTCTTCTGTCATGTTAGGGACTCTTCGTTATGTTTTAGGGAGGGACTCTCTTCTGTTATGTTAGGGACTCTCTTCTGTCATGTTAGGGACTCTCTTCTGTCATGTTAGGGACTCTCATCTGTCATGTTAGGGCTCTCTTCTGTCATGTTAGGGACTCTCATCTGTCATGTTAGGGCTCTCTTTTGTCATGTTAGGGACTCTCATCTGTCATGTTAGGGCTCTCTTCTGTTCGTGTTAGGGACTCTCATCTGTCATGTTAGGGCTCTCTTCTTCGTGTTAGGGACTCTCTCTGTCATGTTAGGGCTCTCTTCTGTCATGTTAGGGACTCTCATCTGTCATGTTAGGGACTCTCTTCTGTCATGTTAGGGACTCTCTTCTGTCATGTTAGGACTCTCTTCTGTCATGTTAGGGACTCTCTTCTGTCATGTTAGGGACTCTCTTCTGTCATGTTAGGGACTCTCTTCTGTCATGTTAGGGACTCTCTTCTGTCATGTTAGGGACTCTCTTCTGTCATGTTAGGGACTCTCTTCTGTCATGTTAGGGACTCTCTTCTGTTNGGACTCTCTCCGTTATGTTAGGGACTCTCATCTGTCATGTTAGGGCTCTCTTCTGTCATGTTAGGGACTCTCATCTGTAATGTTAGGGGCTCTCTTCTGTCATGTGAGGACTCTCATCTGTCATGTTAGAGGCTCTCTTCTTTCGTGTTAGGGACTCTCATCTGTCATGTTAGAGGCTCTCTTCTTTTGTGTTAGGGACTCTCATCTGTAATGTTAAAGGCTCTCTTCTGTCATGTTAGAGACTCTCATGGGTCATGTTAGGGACTCTCATGGGTCATGTTAGGGACTCTCATGGGTCATGTTAGGGACTCTCTTCTGTCATGTTAGGGACTCTCTTCTGTCATGTTAGGGACTCTCTTCTGTCATGTTAGGGACTCTCTTCTGTCATGTTCGGGACTCTCTTTTGTCGTGTTAGGGACTCTCTTCTGATATGTTAGGGACTCTCTTCTGTCATGTTAGGGACTCTCTTCTGTTATGTTAGGGGCTCTCTTTTGTTAAGTTAGGGACTCTCTTCTGATATGTTAGGGACTCTCTTCTGTTATGTTAGGGACTCTCTCCTGTTATGTTAGGGACTCTCTTCTGTTATGTTAGGGACTCTCTTCTGTCATGATAGGGACTCTCTTCTGTTATGTTAGGGACTCTCTCCTGTTATGTTAGGGACTCTATTCTGTTATGTTAGGGACTCTCTCCTGTTATGTTAGGGACTCTCTTCTGTTATGTTAGGGACTCTCTCCTGTCATGTTAGGGACTCTCATCTGTCATGTTAGGGACTCTCTTCTGTCATGTTAGGGATTCTCTTTTGTCATGTTAGGGACTCTCATCTGTCATGTTAGAGGCTCTCTTCTTTCGTGTTAGGGACTCTCATCTGTCATGTTAGGGGCTCTCTTCTGTCATGTTAGGGACTCTCATCTGTAATGTTAGGGGCTCTCTTCTGTCATGTTAGGGACTCTCATCTGTCATGTTAGAGGCTCTCTTCTTTCGTGTTAGGGACTCTCATCTGTCATGTTAGAGGCTCTCTTCTTTCGTGTTAGGGACTCTCATCTGTAATGTTAGAGGCTCTCTTCTGTCATGTTTGGGACTCTCATGGGTCATGTTAGGGACTCTCATGGGTCATGTTAGGGACTCTCATGGGTCATGTTAGGGACTCTCATGGGTCATGTTAGGGACTCTCTTCTGTCATGTTAGGGACTCTCTTCTGTCATGTTAGGGACTCTCTTCTGTCATGTTAGGGACTCTCTTCTGTCATATTAGGGACTCTCTTCTGTCATGTTAGGGACTCTCTTTTGTCATGTTAGGGACTCTCTTCTGTCATGTTAGTGACTCTCTTCTGTCATGTTAGGGACTCTTTTCTGTCATGTTAGGGACTCTCTTCTGTCATGTTAGGGACTCTCCTCTGTCATGTTAGGGACTCTCTTCTGTCATGTTAGGGACTCTCTTCTGTCATGTTAGGGACTCTCTTCTGTCATGTTAGTGACTCTCTTCTGTCATGTTAGGGACTCTTTTCTGTCATGTTAGGGACTCTCTTCTGTCATGTTAGGGACTCTCTTCTGTCTTGTTAGGGACTCTCTTCTGTCGCGTTATGGACTCTCTTCTGTCGCGTTGGGGACTCTCTTTTGTCGTGTTAGGGACTCTTCTGATATGTTAGGGACTCTCTTCTGTCATGTTAGGGACTCTCTTCTGTTATGTTAGGGGCTCTCTTTTGTTAAGTTAGGGACTCTCTTCTGATATGTTAGGGACTCTCTTCTGTTATGTTAGGGACTCTCTTCTGTTATGTTAGGGACTCTCTTCTGTCATGTTAGGGACTCTCTTCTGTCATGTTAGGGACTCTCATCTGTCATGTTAGAGGCTCTCTTCTTTCGTGTTAGGGACTCTCATCTGTCATGTTAGGGGCTCTCTTCTGTCATGTTAGGGACTCTCATCTGTAATGTTAGGGGCTCTCTTCTGTCATGTTAGGGACTCTCATCTGTCATGTTAGAGCTCTCTCTCTTTCGTGTTAGGGACTCTCATCTGTCATGTTAGAGGCTCTCTTCTTTTGTGTTAGGGACTCTCATCTGTAATGTTAAAGGCTCTCTTCTGTCATGTTAGGGACTCTCATGGGTCATGTTAGGGACTCTCATGGGTCATGTTAGGGACTCTCATGGGTCATGTTAGGGACTCTCTTCTGTCATGTTAGGGACTCTCTTCTGTCATGTTAGGGACTCTCTTCTGTCATGTTAGGGACTCTCTTCTGTCATGTTAGGGACTCTCTTTTGTCGTGTAGGGACTCTCTTCTGTCATGTTAGGGACTCTCTTCTGTCATGTTAGGGACTCTCATCTGTATGTTAGGGGCTCTCTCTTCATGTTAGGGACTCTCATCTGTCATGTTAGGGGCTCTCTTCTGTCATGTTAGGGACTCTCTTCTGTCATGTTAGGGACTCTCTTCTGTCATGTTAGGGACTCTCTTCTGT
>WNGS01028583.1:12891643-12924373 GCA_020271785.1 Procambarus virginalis | reverse complement strand
GGACGGGGGAGTGGGGAATGATTGGGAAGGACGTAGGGGACGGGGGTAGGGGGGGGGGTAATTGTGATGAGGACTGGGAGACAGGGGAAGGCTGCTGTGGCTCAGCAATGCCCATGCGTTTCTGAGCCAAAGCAATGCGTGGCCGGGTACAGCTAGTAATAACTAAATTTTGAAGAGACTGTAAGTTATGTGTTACAAGTTGGGGACCACATCCAGGACACCATTAAATTTGTATTGTTTCTTTCCTTTTGTAATAAATGTTTGTGTTATAAAACTTTGTTCACTCTTGTTCCTGAGAGGACTCTAGTTGAGAAAAAATGATAACTTCTGGTTGTGGAACAGATAACAAGAAGAGAAAATTAGGGGAACTGTAGCAGAGGACAGCCGGGTCACAGGGAAGAAGGTATTCATTAGTTTCTCAGTCTGGGGGTGTGAACACAAGACAACAGGTAAGTTGATGAGCCAGAGTTCCCATTTTGGGTGACTATAATTCTTCTCTACAAGTTGATGCAAGTTTGGAGGGTTCCGCAGTGAGTGGGCTGACATAATGTGGTGTCAGAGGAAGTAATTGCGCCAGAGGCTGTCTGCTTGATTGTTATTGTTTTTTTTTATCTTACCAATATGATAAGATTTCGGGGACCGTCCAACAGTTCCTCACCCAGCACACTGTGATAAATTGCGGTTCCTGTCCAGGGATTCCTGTCTGGGGGTTCCTCCCCATTAATTTATAACAACAGGATGGCAACATGTTACAATACATAGGTTGCAGACCGAGGCACATATATCTGCTATGAGTGTGTGTACTCAGCTAGTTGTACTCACCTAGTTGTGGTTGCAGGGTTAAGCTTTGTCTTCCAGGTCCCGCCTATCAACTGTCAATCAACTGGTGTAAAGATTCTGGAGCCTATTTACATTTGAAACTGTGTATGGAGTCTGCCTCCACCCACATCACTGCCTAATGTATTCCATTTGTTAAAAACTCTAACGCTGAAACAAAAATTTTAATGTCTCTGTGGCTCATTTGGGTACTAGGTTTCCACATTTGTCCCCTTGTCCGTGTTCCACCCGTGCAAAATATTTTTTTCTTTGTGCACCCTGTCAATTCCCATGATCATGTTGTAGGTGGTTATCATGTCTCCCATATTCTTCTGTCTTTCAGGGACTGTAAGATTTAGCTCTCGTAGCCTTTCCTCGTAACTCATTCCTCTCGGTTCTGGGACTAGTCTGGTCTTGTATTTAACTATCTACTTTGTCTTGTATTTAACTAGGTATGGGCTCCAGGCTGGAACTGCATACTCCAGGATTGGTCTGACATAAGTGGTATACATGGTCCTGAACGAGCCCTTACACAAGTTTCTAAAGCCAGTTCTTATGTTGGCCAATCTAGCATATGCAGCTGATGATATCCTTTTGATGTGGGCTTCTAGTGAATAGTTCGGTGAGCTCTCTGACAGTCCAAGAAATTGTAATCTGCCCATCCTTCTCTTTCTGTCTAATTTTTTTGGTTTTGTCATAGAATTCTATTAAGCTTGTCAGACACGATTTATCATCTTTGAACCCATGCTGTGTGTGTGGTGTGTGTGTGTGTGTGTAGTGTTGTGTGTGTGTGTGTGTGTGTGTGTGTGTGTGTGTGTGTGTGTGTGTGTGTGTGTGTTGTGTGCGTGTGTGTTGTGTGTGTGTGTGTGTGTGTGTGTGTGTGTGTGTGTGGTGTGTGTGTGGTGTGTGTGTGCGTGTGTGTGTGTGTGTTGTGTGTGTGTATGTGTACTCACCTAGTTGTACTCACCTAGTTTGTGCTTGCGGGGTTGAGCTCTGGCTCTTTGGTCCCGCCTCTCAACCGTCAATCAACAGGTGTACAGTTTCCTGAGCCTAATGGGCTTATCATAGTTACACTTGAAACTGTGTATGGAGTCAGCCTCCACCACATCGCTTCCTGAATGCATTCCATTTGTCAACCACTCGGACACTAAAAAAGTTCTTTCTAATATCTCTGTGGCTCATTTGGGCACTCAGTTTTCCACCTGTGTCCCTAGTGCGTGTGCCCCTTGTGTTAAACAGCCTGTCTTTATCTCCCTGATCGATTCCCTGAGAATCTTGTATATTGTGATCATGTCCCCCCTAACTCCTTCTGTCTTCCAGCGAAGTGAGGTTAATTCCTGCATAGTCTCTCCTCGTAGCTCTATACCTCTCAGCTTCGGGTACATGTCTGGTGGCAAACCAGTTTAACTGTTTTTCCAGTTTATCTTATGCTTGACTAGATAGAGACTCCATGCCGGAGCTGCATACTCCAGGATTGGTCTGACATATGTGTGTATATCAAGTTCTGAAATGATTCTGTACTCAAGTTTCAAAGGCCGTTCTTTATGTTAGGCCAACCTGGCATATAGCTGCTGATGTTATCCTCTCGATATGGCTCAGGAGACAGGTTGGGTGATATCAACCTCCAGTCTTTCTCTTCTCTTGACTTTGGAAGTATTTCTCTCCCAAATGATACTTCGTATCTGGCTCCTGCTTCCTCTGCACCTATCTCATTACATTACACTTGCTTGGTTAAACTCTAACAGCCATGTTGTTCGACCATTCCTGCAGTGTGTGTGTGTGTGTGTGTGTGTGCTGTGTGTGTGTGTGTGTGGGTGTGTGTGTGTGTGTGTGTGTGTGTGTGTGTGTGTGTGTGTGTGTGTGTGTGTGTGTGTGTGTGTGCGCGTCTTTGCACGTGTGTGTGTTTCTTAGCACACGTTGTGTGTGTGTGTATACATATATGTGCGTTCTCACCAAGATATACTCAACTACATATTCATCACAGGCAGAACTTCAACTCATAAAACTCTCGAGCTATCAATGATTCATGAATGTAGCATCGACTATGAATGCTAACTGCATAAGTCTTGACTCAAGAATACTGAAAATAATTTAGAATACTGTCGGGTGATGCATAGCGGTATTCTATATAAGTCCATGCATTATTCTCACTGACTGGCTAATTCGCACTCAAGACAGTGGGCATTATTCAATTATATTTCTGTTATGTTAGGGACTCTCTTCTGTTATGTTAGGGACTCTCTCCTGTCATGCTAGGGACTCTCTTCTGTCATGTTAGGGACTCTCTTCTGTCATGTTAGGGACTCTCTAATGTCATGTTAAGGACTCTCTTCTGTTATGTTAGGGACTCTCTCCTGTTATGTTAGGGACTCTCTCCTGTCATGTTAGGGACACTCTTCTGTCATGTTAGGGACTCTCTTCTGTCATGTTAGGGACTCTCTTCTGTCATGTTAGGGACTCTCTTCTGTTATGTTAGGGACTCTCTCCTGTTATGTTAGGGACTCTCTTCTGTTATGTTAGGGACTCTCTCCTGTCATGTTAGGGACTCTCATCTGCCATGTTAGGGACTCTCTTCTGTCACGTTAGGGACTCTCTTCTGTCATGTTAGGGACTCTCATCTGTCATGTTAGAGGCTCTCTTCTTTCGTGTTAGGGACTCTCATTTGTCATGTTAGGGGCTCTCTTCTGTCATGTTTGGGACTCTCATCTGTAATGTTAGGGGCTCTCTTCTGTCATGTTAGGGACTCTCATCTGTCATGTTAGAGGCTCTCTTCTTTCGTGTTAGGGACTCTCATCTGTCATGTTAGAGGCTCTCTTCTTTCTTGTTAGGGACTCTCATGTGTAATGTTAGAGGCTCTCTTCTGTCATGTTAGGAACTCTCATGGGTCATGTTAGGGACTCGCATGGGTCATGTTAGGGACTCTCATGGGTCATGTTAGGGACTCTCTTCTGTCATGTTAGGGACTCTCTTCTGTCATGTTAGGGACTCTCTTCTGTCATGTTAGGGACTCTCTTCTGTCATGTTAGAGGCTCTCTTCTTTCGTGTTAGGGACTCTCATCTGTCATGTTAGGGGCTCTCTTCTGTCATGTTAGGGACTCTCATCTGTCATGTTAGGGGCTCTCTTCTGTCATCTTAGAGACTCTCATCTGTCATCTTAGGGACTCTCTTCTGCCATGTTAGGGATTCTCTTCTGATATGTTAGGGACTCTCATCTGTCATGTTTGGGGCTCTCTTCTGTCATCTTAGAGACTCTCATCTGTCATCTTAGGGACTCTCTTCTGCCATGTTAGGGATTCTCTTCTGATATGTTAGGGACTATCTTCTGTCAAGTTAGGGACTCTCTTCTGATATGTTAGGGACTCTCTTCTTTCATGTTAGGGACACTCTTCTGTCATATTAGGGACTCTCTTCTGTTGTGTTAGGGACTCTCTTCTGTCATGTTAGGGACACTCTTCTGTCATGTTAGGGACTCTCTTCTGTCATATTAGGGTCTCTCTTCTGTCATGTTAGGGACTCTCTTCTGTCATGTTAGAGGCTCTCTTTTTTCGTGTTAGGGGGCTCTCTTCAGTCATATTAGGGACTCTCTTCTGTTATGTTTGGACTCTCTTCTGTCATGTTAGGGACTCTCATCTGATATGTTAGGGACTCTCATCTGTCATGTTAGGGGCTCTCTTCTGTCATGCTAGGGGCTCTCATCTGTCATGTTAGGGGCTCTCTTCTGTCATGTTTGGGACTCTCATCTGTAATGTTAGGGGCTCTCTTCTGTCATGTTAGGGACTCTCATCTGTCATGTTAGGGACTCATCTGTCATGACAGGGGCTCTCTTCTATCATGTTAGGGGCTCTCATCTGTCATGTTAGGGGCTCTCTTCTGTCATCTTAGGGACTCCCATCTGTCATCTTAGGGACTCTCTTTTGTTATGTTAGGGACTCTCTTATGTCATGTTAGGGACTCTCTTCTGTCATGTTAGGGACTCTCTTCTGTCATGTTAGGGACTCTCTTCTGTCATGCTAGGGACTCTCTTCTGTCGCGTTAGGGACTCTCTTCTGTCGCGTTGGGGACTCTGTTTTGTCGTGTTAGGGACTCTCTTCTGATATGTTAGGGACTCTCTTCTGTCATGTTAGGGACTCTCTTCTGTCATGTTAGGGACTCTCTTCTGTTATGTTAGGGACTCTCTCCTGTCATGCTAGGGACTTTCTTCTGTCATGTTAGGGACTCTCTTCTGTCATGTTAGGGACTCTCATATGTCATGTTAAGGACTCTCTTCTGTTATGTTTGGGACTCTCTCCTGTTATGTTAGGGACTCTCTTCTGTCATGTTAGGGACTCTCTTCTGTCATGTTAGGGACTCTCTTCTGTCATGTTAGGGACTCTCTTCTGTCATGTTAGGAGCTCTCTTTTTTCGTGTTAGGGGCTCTCTTCTGTCATGTTAGGGACACTCTTCTGTCATGTTAGGGACTCTCTTCTGTCATGTTAGAGACTCTCTTCTGTCATGTTAGGGACTCTCTTATGTCATGTTAGGGACTCTCTCCTGTTATTTTAGGGACTCTCTTCTGTTATGTTAGGGACTCTCTCCTGTCATGTTAATGACTCTCATCTGTCATGTTAGGGACTCTCTTCTGTCATGTTAGGGACTCTCTTCTGTCTCTTAAGATGACAGAAGGGAGCACTTAACACGAACGAAGAGAGTCCCTATCATGACAGAAGAGAGTCCCTAACATGACAGAAGAGTCCCTAATATGACAGAAGAGAGTTCCTAACATGACAGAATAGAGTCCCTAACATATCAGAAGAGAGTCCCTAACATATCAGAAGAGAGTCCCTAACATGACAGAAGAGAGTTCCTAAGAGGACAGATGAGAGTCCCTAACATGACAGATGAGAGTCCCTAACATGACAGATGAGAGTCCCTAAGATGACAGATGAGAGTCCCTAAGATGACAGATGAGAGTCCCTAAAATGACAGATGAAAGTCCCTAACATGACAGAAGAGAGTCCCTAACACGACAGAAGAGCGTCCCTAACACGACAGAAGAGAGTCCCTAACACGACAGAAGAGAGTCCCTAACACGACAGAAGAGAGTCCCTAACACGACAGAAGAGAGTCCCTAACACGACAGAAGAGAGTCCCTAACACGACAGAAGAGAGTCCCTAACACGACAGAAGAGAGTCCCTAACACGACAGAAGAGAGTCCCTAACACGACAGAAGAGAGTCCCTAACACGACAGAAGAGAGTCCCTAACACGACAGGAGAGAGCCCTTAACACGAAAGAGGAAAATATTGTTTGTGTTTGGAGACTTAACAGTTATGGGTTCTCTATTACTTGACAACAAACCTCGTTTTTGTGGCCTGTCTTAAGAGTACGGCCAGTTGCCATTATTTCCTTATGTTCAGCCGTGTTATTGTGATTTGCTTTCTGCAGATGATGCTACTTATGGCGAGTGTAGCGTGTTTTTTAATGCCCTCTACCGTGAAGCACAGTAGTGGTCAGAGACTTATCAAATTCCCTTTTGGCCATGCAACGCTAGCTGTTCTTCAAGCATGCATATCACAACAGTTGTCTAACTCCTAGGTACCTGATTACTTCTAGGTCAACAGAGCTACGTGCGAAAAGAAACGTTACTCAGACACAACTATCCTGCACAAGGAAATGAACCCAGGACCTTTCGGCTGTGACCCGACTGCGCTGATCACAATGTCTCCAAAACTACACCCAAATACCCAGGTAAGCAGAATAAACCCCGCCTGCACCCTAGTAGGATAGATTTGTTCTGTTTGAGTTATAATAAAGGCCTACGCTGAAGGGTAGGACGGAGGCTTGACTCCTGGTGTGACCTCAACGCAAACGATCACAAGACTTTAGTCTCGAGCTGGATGAATGACCTACTGGAACAACAATAACAATCCTAAATGTAAGTACCTTACATTTGCTTAGAATAAATACTAAATAGTGATTCATTTCAGTAACTGTGACAGGTGGGACGCTAGAGCTTCCAGGGGACGAGCGGCAGGAGCGCACTCTGCCATTACACTAGCACAATGGCAGCCAGCCCCACTTGCTTCAATCCTTTCAATTAGCGCGTCGCTGCGTCACCCTCGTCTTTGAAGAATTATGAATGCACATTATTCCAAAGTAAAGCCGTCCTGCTAACGTATATAACAGAATAGATGTATAACAATTGTGAGATAGACCATATGACTTTAGTCGTTTCCTAAAGTATTTTGTATGTTCAAGAAACCTGCCTCGCCATGTATTCAATTTGTTGTACTCATACTTGTACTTGAGGGAGATGAGCCTCAGCTCTTGGGTCATGCCTCTACTCTCCTAGTGGACTGGTGTATAAGTTACAGTGTTTAGGGGACTTTGTAATATATACAATTAAAACTGTGTATTGCATCTTCCTCCACCACCTCTTAGTGCCGTCTATTTCTTTAATATTCTGACACATCAAAATTTTGGTTAAATGTCCCTGTAGCATATTTGGGTACTTAGTATTCATCAATATCCTTACCTAGTAAACTACAATCTAGTAAATGGTATCATCTAGTAACTAGTAAACTACCATCTAGTAAATGGCACCATCCAGAACCTAGTAAACTACATCTAGTACCTAGTAAACTACCATCTAGTACCTAGTAAACTGCCATCTAGTACCTAGTAAACTACGATCTAGTACCTAGTAAACTACCATCTAGTACCTAGTAAACTACCATCTAGTACCTAGTAAACTACCATCTAGTAAACTACCCCAATTTTAAATAGTTTTTCATTGTCTGCAGTTTTTTCTCTATAGCATTTTGTATGTCGTTATCATGTTCCCTCCGTTTCTTCTATCATCCAGTGACACATGGTTGACTCTTTTGTTTGTCTTCGTTGTTCATAACTGAAACTGCAGGATTAGTCTGGTGGCATACCTCGGAACCTTCTACAGCTTCGTCTTGTTTTTGACGAGATAAGGACTTCACGCTGGTGAATAACATTCTAAATGCGACATGAATAATATGCAAGATTCTGAACGACTCTTTAATCATATTCCTAAAGAGAGTTCTTACATTAGCTAACCTTCCAGATGTAACTGAATATATTCTTTTCATGTGGGTTCCTAGTAACTGTTTGGGCGTCAATCTTACAATATTTTTTTATCTGTTCAATTCCAGTAGCATTTTTTTCCTATACCTTGTGTCTGGTCTCCTGTTTTCCACATCCACCTTCATTACTTAATACTTAATGAACTCTAGCAGCCACGTAAGGAACTATGCTTTCAATTTAGTTAGGTCTTCTTGTAGTTTCATGCAATCATCCATCGTATTTATCTTCATAATTTTTATATCAGCAAACATTGAGATGAAAAAGCTATTCCCTCTCGAAGGTCGTTCACAAAGAATAGGAATACGATCAGCCCCATTTCTGACTCATGTGGATTATCATTGGTAATGCCCTACCACTCATTCTCTCTCCTCCCACTTTGACTCTTTGTCTTCTGTTGTGGGGGTACTTCATTATTCATTACAGTACCTTTCTCGTATCTACTGCATGTTACTCCATTTTACGCACTGCCCACCTGTGGGCTACTGTGTCGATGGCTTTCGGAGACTCCAAACATAAACAAATCCACCCACTCTTATCTATCTTGTCTAATTTCTGTCACCAGTTCACAGAACTCAAGTTTGTGAGGTCGATGAAGGAGTTATATGAGTCAAGTATGAGAGGCATAATTTGCTATCTGTCACTACGCAATTGTTGTTTTATAAAAGTTCCATTATTAATATAGATGTTTGTCTAACCCCTTATGATTTCAACCATCTCATTGCATGATATATAAGAAAAGGGTCACAGACCTGTAGTTTATTACCTCCCGTCTATTTCCATTTTAGAATATAGCCACTACATTGTCTGTCTTCAACTCTCTGGCACAAAGCCTCCGGTCCTTGTGTTGGAATCCATGGTACTATTTTACCGAGGCACACAACGTTAATCAGATCTAGTTTCATTAAGAGCTGTTTTATTTCATCTTTCTTGACATCATCAGGAATCATCTCAACATTCTTCAGTGTTGCTTGGTTTATGCCTTGGTTGCATGGTTATTTTCAAACTGACTTCTTTCCCTTCTCGTTCTGAGGTATTCATTACTTGCTCTAAGGTCCCCGTCTCTGATCTCTGCTGCTATTTGTTCTTATAGTTTTTCAGGGCCTTCATGATTATTTGCCTTGCTTCCTTACATCCATGACTGAACCCATGGGTTTGTCCCCTGGGGAGGAACAAATTTTCCAATTGACTCTCAGTATTTCTGGTAGAAATACTCTTCCTATGGTGACTTTCCATTGAGATATATCTTAATTTTTATCTCTGACATATGGTATATTATTTTCTCATACTTCCCCTGCGATGTGCCAACCTTTTACCTCCTAGCTATTCTTCAAATGGGTGTATCTCTCCTTCCACAAAGTACTCAAATGCCATTACTCAGTGATCACTCAATAACAAAGTTGAAAGAGGTTCGAAATTGATTTCCGTTATGTCTACCTCATTTTTGTGAGTCTATCGGCAAATTGGCATAGGAAGTTTTTCGTAGCTGCAAATATAAATTTCTGGCATCTTTTTGTGTTGTGATTCCTTTCTGTTCTATGTTCTCTATACTTCTTCCATGTTTTTTTGCTTCTTCTCTTTGCTTCTTGACACTGCCTGATGAATCTTGGGTAATGCTCGTCTTGCTTCCCTTACCACTTAGTGGTGGTATAAATCCTTCTTCAGCTTCTTTGAGTTTGTCCATTTCGAAGTACATCATGTCCTGTGTTGATTTTCTTCAGGGTTCTCTTCCCCTTCTACCCCCTCCAAGAATTATTTGACATTCCGGTATTCTCCTCTCCTGAATGCTAGACTTTCATTCTCCTCCTTGTTGCTATATATTCAAAGATTAAAACACAGTGGTCACTGGCTCCTAATGGCATTTCATAGTAAAAGTTTATAATATCTATCTCATTCTGTGTGGATACCAGATCTAGCCTAGCTGTATGGTCTCCACCGCTTCTCCTTGTTTCCTCCCTAACATTTTGCATCAGGAAGTTCCTCTCTACTACTTCTACAAGCTTTTTCCTCCATGTTTCATCTCCTCTCCTCTTCTTGGGTCCATTATTTCCTAGATGGCTTAACCATGGTTGAAGTCTCCCATTACCAGGAGCTTTGCTTTTAGTGTTTGCCACCCCTTGGAGGATATTTAATTATGCTCTGTTTATAATTTCATATTCTTGCCTCGGTCTTCTGTGGTTCTCTGGGCGGTTATAGACTACCGTCAAGACCATTTTCTCACCATTCAAAAAATTATTCCACAATTCAGGCCCTGTAGTTCTTTGTTACCTCAAAAGAAATTCCTTTCAAAGTTCCAGGTTCTCTTCACCAGCAGTGCCACACCATCGTCACCTCCTTTCTGTAGTCTTTTGCTTCTAACAATTTGGTGTTCCCTTGAAAATATCGCATTGCTAATAATACTAGTTAGTTTGAGCTCTACTAATGTTATAACATCAGGATCTGTCTTCTCAGTCCTTTCTTTGAGATCATCTGCTTTATTTGACAATCAATCGGCATTGGTGCACCATATATTCAGTCTTTATTATTGTACAGTCCTCTAACTGTCTAGGTTCCAGTCTAGGTATTGGGTAAATGTGAGAGAAATTGTGGATGGAGATGGATGTTGGATAAGTTGGATGGAATTCTGGCATACTTAGGATGGGGAAGGATCTGGAGGTGCTCTGGTTTCCTTTCCTTGTCAGGCCTTGGAGCTTATTCCTTCTGCATAGGGCTCTGGCTGCTCGTTCATCTTGTTTGTCATATGTTCTCGCACTGCACTGCTACTATATGAGTGTTGTTCTCTCGTTTCCTGCTTCTTGTCTTACTTTCCCCTCTTGCTGGCTACTGCCCACTCTCTTCCCTTCATTCCTTCTCTCTGCCCCTCTGCTCTTCCTTCTATTTTTGGTTTTATTTCCTCCTTGATAAGGTAATTTTCGAGGTAGACCCTTTCAAATTCCCTCATTGTTCTAAGATCTCGTTTTCGGTTCATCAAGATTCTTGGAGCTGCTTCATTCGTAAATATGAGTTTCAGTGGTCTAGTTTATCTGTTTTCACATGATAAAACCTAGTCTGTTCATGCCTAACAAATCTTTTTCAGTCTTTCGAAGGCGTAGACCTCACAGGAGCTCCATGACTGATTCTCTCTCCAATTGCATACGATTTGCTTGGTTCCTGCAGCTGTTACCTCGGGCAGTCCCTGAATAATTATCGTGTTTGTACTCACCTAGTTGTACTAACCTAGTTGTACTTGTGGGGATTGAGTTCTGGCTCTTTGGTCCCGTCTCTCAACTGCAATCAACTGATATACAGGTTCCTGAACCTATTGGGCTCTATCATATCTACACTTAAAATTGTGTAGATAGAAGTGCCTCGGAGAGGCTGCAGGATCCAGTAAGTTCAGTAGAACTTAGGTTTCAACTCCTTTTGACCATGTCGTAGCTCAGTCGATTAAGGCAGCGTCTGGGATGCACTCGGACGCAGGTTCGAATCCTCGTCACGGCCCTTATGGATTTGTTCATTTGATGCATCACGCAATTGTGATTTCTGTATTAAAAAGCCTCTCTTTATCTACCCAATCAATTCCTTTGAGAATCTTGTATATTGTGATCATGTTCCCCCCTAACCCTTCTGTCTTCCAGCGACGTGAGGTTAATTCCCATAGTCTCTCCTGGTAGCTTATACCTCTCAGTTCGGGTACATGTACGGTGGCCAAAGTTTAATGTTTTTCCAGTTTACTCTTATGCTTGACAAGATATAGACTCCATGCCGGAGCTGCATACTCCAGGATTGGTCTGCCATTTGTGGTATACAAAGTTCTGAATGATTCGTTACTCAAGTTTCAAAATGCCGTTTTTATGTTGGCCAACCTGGCATAAGCTGCTGATGTTATCCTCTCGATATGGGCTTCATGGGACAGGTCTTGTGTGATATCAACTCCAAGTCTTTCTCGTTCTCTTGACTTTTGAAGAATTTCCTCTCCCAAATGATACCCGTATCTGGCCTCCTGCTCCCTGCACCTATCTTCATTACATTGCATTTGCTTAGGTTAAACTCTAACAACCATTTGTTCGACCATTCCTTCAGTTTGTCCAGGTCTTCTTGAAGCCTCAAGCAGTCCACCTCTGTTTTAATTCTTCTCATAATTTTGGCATCGTCAGCAAACATTGAGAGGAATGAGCCTATACCCTCTGGGAGATAATTTACGTATATCAGAAAAGGACCAGATAAGAGGATAGGTCCGAGAACAGTGCCCTGTGGGACTCCACTGATGACCGCACGCCATTCTGAGGTCTTCCCCCTCACTATAACTCTCTGCCTCCTATTGCTTAGGTACTCCCTTATCCATTGGAGCAATTACCAGTTACTCTTGCCTGTTTCTCCACCTTATGTACCAGCCTCTTACAGGGTACTGTGTCAAAGGTTTCCGATAGTCCAAGAAAATGCAGTCCCCCAGCCTTCTGTTTCTTGCTTAATCTTTGTCAACTGATCATAGAATTCTATTAAACCAGTAAGGCAAGATTTACCCTCCCTGAACCCATGTTGGTGATTTGTCACGAAGTCCCTTCTCCCCAGATGTGTTACCAGGTTTTTTCTCACGATCTTCTCCATCTTGTGTGTGTTTGTGTATGTACTCATCTAATTGTACTCACCTAATTGTGCTAGCGGGGGTTGAGATTTGGCTCTTTGGTACCGCCTCTCAACCGTCAATCAACTAGTGTTCAGATTCTCGACCCTACTGGGCTCTATCATATCTACATTTGAAACTGTGAATGAAGTCAGCCTCCACCACATCACTGCCTAATGCATTCCTTTTGTTAACTACTCTGACACATAAAAAGTTCTTTCTAACATCCCTGTGGCTTTTTTGGGTACTCAGTTTCCACCTGTGGCCCCTTGTTCGCGTTCAACCTGTGTTGAACAGTTTATCTTTATATACCTTGTCAATTCCTATGAGAATTTTGTAGGTAGTGATCATATCTCCTTTACTCTTCTGTCTTCTAGTGTCGTGATGTGCATTTCTCACAGCCTTTCTTCGTAACTCATGCCTCTTAGTTATGGGACTAGCCTAGTGGCATATCTCTGAACTTTTTCAAGCTTCGCCTTGTGCTTGACAAGGCACGGGCTCCATGCTGGGCCGCATACTCCAGGATTGGTCTTACATATGTGGTATACAAGGTTCTGAATCATTCCTTACACAAGTTACTGAAGGCAGTTCTGATGTTAGCCAGCCGATACACCGCAGATGTTATTCTTTTGATGTGGGCTTCAGGAGACAGGTTTTGTGTGATATCAACTCCTAGATCCTTCTCTCTGTCCGTTTCATGAAGGACTTCATCTCCCATTCTGTATCCTGTGTCTGGCCTCCTGTTTCCACTGCCTAGTTTCATTAGTTTACATTTACTCAGGTTGAACTTCAGTAGCCATTTGTTGGACCGTTCCTGCAGTCTGTCTAGATCATCTTGTAGTCTTGTACTGTCTTCCTCCGTCTTAATCCTCCTCATAATTTTTGCATCATCAGCAAACAATGAGAGGAATGATTTTATACCATCTGGAATATCATTTACGTATATAAGAAACAGTATGGGTCCAAGGACTGAACCCTGCTGGACCCCACTGGTGACGTCTCGCCAATCTGAGACCTCACCCCGTACATTGACTCGCTGTCTACTGTTACTTAGGTACTCCCTAATCCAATGGAGTATCTTCCCTTTCACTCCTGCCTGCATTTCCAGCTTTCTCACTAGTCTCTGGTGTGGCACTGTGTCAAAGGCTATCTGGCAATCCAAAAATATGCAGTCTGCCCACCCCTCTCTTTCTTGTCTGATTCTTGTTGCCTGATCGTAGAATTCAATTAATCCTGTGAGGCATGACTTGGAACAACCTGTCCTCTTAAAAAGAACGTCGCTTTTTGCCGTTTGCCCATATAGCCGAATATGGACGTAATTTGAAAATGAAAAAAATTAAAATATATTTGGCATTTTTTTTCAACAACAGTAAGCTAAGGGTCCTCTGATAGGTTAGGTGGGCAGGAAATTCTCATAAATTTTCAAAACGGTATGAAAAACGTTATAGGAAAGTTTCCTCTTCTAAGCTTGCTGAGTAAGCCGGACGACTCAAACAGAAAACGGAACAGTACGTCTCTTTTGTGAGTCGTTTTCGTTTCAAATTACGTCCAAATTTGGCAATATCGCGCACACAAGCGAAAAGTGACGTTATTTTAAGAGGACGGGTTGGGAAACCATGTTGGTGTTGTGACACAAAGTTCCTTCTCTCCAGATGTTCGACTAGCTTTTTTCGCACAATTTTCTTCATTAGCTTGAATGGTATGCAAGTTAGGGACACTGGCCTGTCGTTCAGTGCCTCCTGTCTATCTCCCTTCTTGTATACTGGGACTACATTTATCGCCTTCCAAATTTCTGGCAGTTCACCTGTTACCAGTGATTTGTAAAAACACCATGGAGAGAGGCAGGTACAGGGCTTCTGCTCCTTCCTTTAGTAACCATGGTGATATTCCATCCGGGCCTATAGCCTTTGTCACATCCAAATCTATCAAAAGCTTCCTTACATCTGCACTGGTAATCTCAAATTCCTCAAGTGGTGCCTGGTTAATTATTCATTCTCTTATCTCTGGAACTTCTTGCTCTAATGTGAAGACTTCCTGTAATTTCATATTGAGTTCCTCGCACACTTCTTTGTTGTTTGTAGTGAATCTGTCTGCCCCTATCCTCAGTTTCATTACCTGTTCCTTCACTGTTGTCTTCCTCCTGATGTGGTTGTGCAGCAATTTGGGTTTGGTCTTAGCCTTGCTTGCAATGTCGTTTTCATATTGCCTTTCTGCCTCTCTTCTCACCCTGACGTATTCATTCCTGGCTCTTTGGTAACCTTCTCTGCTCTCAAGTGTCCTGTTATTTCTATAGTTTCTCCATGCTCGTTTACTTTGTTGCTTAACTAGCTTACTGATACAATCCTTGAGATCTTAGTAAGGTTCTTTTCCCGCACTGATCAAAGTATACGAAAATCGGCCTTGCCAAATAGTGTCTAGGGTAAGAATAAAACACTGCATAAACGGGAAAACAATATAACTACGCTAAGGGTGACAAACATAACATATAAATGGTAAAATATAACTGCCAGAAATATTCTTTAGCATGCAATAATATCAATGAAAATCCTTAGTACACTCAGACCATCGCTTAAAACACATGAATGAATAAATGATGTAGCACAATTAGTCATACCAAGAGAATTAACTGAGTAATGAGCTAAATAAACAATATCCCCTGACTTAACATGTACACATGTCTCCTCTCCATGCAGCTCCCCACGCGTCTGGCTAAAACTTGGCTCGCAGAGCAGGCGTCCTACCAAACCATCAACTAAGCATCCATATGAACTCTTGTGAAACTCTAGTAACAAAAGTATAGTACTAATAACCAAATCATTAGTAATCTTAAGAGTATATAATACTGTTACATTACTCACTAGAATTTAATGGCAAACAATAATAGGAATTAATCAAGGTTGAAATACGAACGCTAGCTTGACAACCAGCCCAACTCTGGACACATCCAAATATGGTCATCCCCCCGCACGGAAGAAACCACACTCCCTCCAACAGGAAATAACTTGCTCAAGCCTCATAAAATAATAATGCAACTCAGGCACACTACAGCATGTTACAATATATATCATAAAAGTCTATAATCATACAATGTCAATCGGATACACAATTGGATACTATACTAATTATAGATCAGAACAATAAGGTATTATAAGCATCATGACAATGTTAGAATCCATGCAAGATTCGAAATATCACTCCCGGCCCCTAAGAAAAAATGAAATTAACTGAAGGTTGATTTCATTTTTTGACTGCATGAAATATAACATGAAGATACTTCAACAAAAGATCAAAGTAGAAAGCAATGAAATTTCACACAGTAAAAAAAAAATTAAAAAATTTACATGCATCTTATGAATATAGAACACTACATATTATGGCACTGCAATAGGAAATTCTCTGGATAAGGCATTAGCAATAACATTTTGCCTCCCAGGAATATGACGAATAACAATATTGAATTCTTGCAGAATCAATGACCATCTAAGTATTCTCTGGTTTTTACACTTCATAGAGTTAATGAATGTCGATGGATTATGATCTGTATATACTACAACTTGATTTCCTGACAAGTATATCTCAAACTTCTTAACTGCCAATATCAAACAAAGTGCTTCTTTCTCAACTACAGAATAATTAGTTTGTGTTCTGTCAAATTTACGAGAGGAATAATATACAGGATGTTCTAACTCATCTGGTCCTACTTGGAACAGAACAACACCTGCTCCTATATCTGAAGCGTCTATGTGCAGAATAAAAGGTTTATCATACTGTGGACTGGCTAGCACAGGTGAGGTTGAGAGAATTCCTCTCAACTTCTGAAAAGAGTTCTGACACTCCTGCGTCCACTTAAATTTTACCTGTTTCCTTAGAAGATATTTTATGGGTGCAGCAACAATGGAAAATTTTTACAATATCTCCTATATTACGCACACATTCCAATAAATCTCTGCACAGACTTCTTATTTGTTAGTACTGGGTAATCCACATTTGCCTGGATCTTGTCTTGCAATGGGACTTTCCTTCCTTGTCCGACCTCATGTCCTAAGTACACTATAGTACCTTTAGCCCAACTACATTTATTCATATTCACAGTCAAATTAGCATGTTGTAACACAGTAAACAATTTCTTTAAACTGGACATATGATCTACCCAATTCTTACTGAAAATTACAATGTCATCCAAATGTGCCCTACGATCTGGCACATCCTTCAACAAAGAATTCATTAACTTCTGAAAAGTTGCTGGAGCATTCCTTAATCCAAATGGCATTACATTAAACTCGAAAGCTCCATCAGGGGTGATAAATGCGTCACTTCCCTTGCAAAATCGGTAAGTGGGATCTGGTGATACCCTTTAGATAAGTCCAATTCAGATACAAACTTAGCATGACCTATAGTATCGATACAGTCCTCCAATAAAGGTAATGGATACACATCAACTAGAGTTACCTGGTTGAGTTTTCTATAATCCACTACTAATCTCCATTTATCCTCTGGTTTTTGGTACTACTAAACACGGGGAACTCCAGGAGCTCTGACTGGGTCTAATGAACCCATGTCGAGGAAGATAATCAACCTTCTCCTCGATGATACGTCGTTTCTCGGGTGTCACTCGATAAGGATGTAGCCGAATTGGAGTTACATCTGTCAGGTTAATGTCATGAGTAATGAGAGAAGTCTGAGTGGGGATCTCCCCAAACAAGTTAGAGGACATCTCCAAAATGTCCTGGAACTCTGCTCTCTCCTCATCCTGCAAATGACACAACAATTATTTCCCGGAACTGGAATTAGACAAACAAGGATTACCATCTTCTCCTGCAACACTCGACTCTTCAGGATTTACCTCCTCAGTAACACAACAAGCCACAATACTAGGCCCACAATAAGCCTTCAACCAGTTCACATGTACACTCATGGTTTGACGTTTCTGTTGGGGATGGCAAACTTTGTAAGTAACTTCCCAAGACGTTTTACTACTTGATACGGTCCTGAAAATTTATGTGACATGGAAGTACCCATACGAGGCTTCAAGACCATTACCAAATCTCCTGGCTCAAAAACTCTGAGTTTGGCCTTGAACCTCTTGTCATGTTTCTCATTCATTACCTGTTGTTGTTCACTTAGATGTCGTAAGGCCAACTCTCTCGTTCTGGACAGCTTGCTCTTTACATCCGTCAGGTAACGATCACTCTGCCTGGCTGTAACATCTCCCAACATTTTCTCATGTAACATTTTTAAAGGTCCTCTCACCTGATGTCCGAATACAAGATCAAATGGAGAGTAGCCTAGGGCACTGTGCAATCCATCTCTAGCAGCAAATAAAACAAATGGTAAATTATCGTCCCAATGTCTGGGTGAATCTTCCCCAGTTGCTTTCAACATTTTCTTGAGAGTTTGGTGGAATCGCTCAATTCCCCCTTGACTCTGAGGATGGTAAGGACTGGAAAAATTATGCTGAATAGCAAATGAATTACAAAAGGTTTTAAATGTGGTGGAACAAAAATTGCTCCCATTATCAGGTTGAATTATACGGGGCATACCAAATAGTGAGAAAAATCGTTCCAACTGCCTTATAATGGTAGAAGATCTAATGTTGCGTAAGGCATATGCTTCAGGGAACCTGGTGGTCATACATAAAATTGTAAACATATATATATTTCCGGATTTGCTACGGGGTAAAGGTCCGACATAATCCAGTACCACATGAGTAAAAGGCTCCTCTGGCACTACAATAGGGTATAATGGTGCTCGTGGCACAGTCTAATTAGGCTTACCAACAGTTTGACACACAACACAATTGTGACAATATCTGACCACATCCTTTTTGAGTTTTGGCCAATAGAAAAATTTACACATCTTATGATACATACTGGTAATGCCTTAGTGACCTCCCATCAGGTCATCATGGGCAGCTTGCAATACCTGCTCCCTATACTCTGTTGGCACAACGAGTTGGGTCTTAGACTCGCAGTCATCTGATGAGGGAGTTCCTGATGGTCTCCATCTTCTCATCAGACATCGATCATTGAAATAACAACCCGTACTCTCCTCCAAAGTATCAACGGAGTCGGCTGCTTCTGCATAACATTCAGCTAGACTGGGATCAGTACTCTGTAACTTACGCAAGGTCTGGAATTCAACAGCTGGAGCGAGCGGGCAAGGAACTGGTACCTGGGCCACCTCTTCCAGACCATCTGGGTCAGAATAAATTAGGGCTTTGGCACTGGCCTCACTCTCGACATCCACGTGAGCTAAAAATGTATCTTCAATGTCCTGCCCAAGTAGTTGGGCACCATTCCTTTCCCCGATCCCATCCCAAATACTTATCCTGACGCCTTTCAAGTGCTATTTAGTCGTAATGGCTTGGCGCTTTCCCCTGATAACTCCCTCCCTCCCTCCACCTCCCTGTCTGAAGGGGTCCTGGCCTCGAGAACATCCACCTTGGTAGTAACAGGACTTACCACATTCTGTTTACCCATGGATCTGGTCACAACACAGGCTGGATAAATGACACCATCATCCGCATCTTGTTGAGCCAGTACCGCACTAGGGTTAATATACATAACAGGACAATTGGTCCCACTAACTTGACACTTGTCAAAATCATTACCTACAATGATATCAATCCCAGGGATGGGCAACTGCTGAATGACTGCTACAGTGCACCAACCCGGTGTAATAGAAGAATTCAGGTAAACTTTAATTAATGGTACACGCTGGATATGACCTCCAAGTCCCTGCAATAACACTACCTCTCCAGTGTCTTCTGTGCTAACATCAGTAAGAACACGGCGAGAAATTCAAGACTGGGAAGCACCAGTGTCTCTTAACAACTGCACTGGCTTCCAGGTTCCACTAGTACGTAATAAGGTACCCGAATGTAGGTATGGTTCAAAATTAGTCATCCACTTGGGCATGACTGGAGTAACATTGGCATTACAGGTTTGCAAACCCCTACTCATAATCAGGCCAGTTGGTCTCAACTCAGGGTGCAAAGCATAACATGAATTTACCACATGACCTCTTCTCCTGCAATGCGTGCAATATCTGCCAGTGGTCGAAACAGCCGAACCAACTGCAGGCTTAATCACTACATTACTTGAGGTTGACAACCCTGTCTGTTGTTTCTCAGATTTAGGTTTTACAGGAGAAGGGTTCAGGAGAGAAGGTGAGGTGGTAAGGTGAAGGTGACAAATTCTCGCTCAATCAACAGATTACAGAACCAACTAGGAACGAAAACTAGACTTGTTATTCACAAACAATGATGAACTAATCAGAGACATCACAATCTCAGATACTTCATACTCAGACCATAAGCTCATTGAAGTGCGAACTAGCATAAATAACGGTAGTAGGTCTAAGAGACCCAACAAGCGAGAAGGAATATTCAATCAATTCAATTTCAACAATAAGAGGATCGACTGGGAAAAAATAAATGTAGACCTTGCAACCATTCAATGGGAGAAGGTCTTAAGCGACAAAACTCCCACACAGGGAATAGCTCAACTGACAGCTGAAGCTTACAAGGTCTGCTTGAAGCACGTGCCTATGAGGAGGGGCAGAAAGAGGACCACTCTAGAAAGAGAACGCAGACGACTGTACAGGAAAAGGAAAAAAATAACGGAAATGCTTCGGCAGACACAACTATCACAAGCAAGGAAAATAAACCTAAGCAGGGAGATCGAAGAAATAGAACAAACGTTGAAGCGATCATATGAGTCAGAGGAAATGGAATTGGAACAGAAAGCTATACAAGAGATAAGGAAAATCCGAAATATTTTTTCACATACGCAAAATCAAAATACAAAACCTCGACCAGTATTGGACCGTTAATTACAAATGAAGGTACTTACACAGAGGACGACAAAAGATTAGTGAAATTCTAAGAAGCCAGTATGAAGCTATGTTTAGCACACCAATAAACAACATGAAATTTGATGACCCAGACAGCTTCTTTATGAATGACATTCAAGCTGCAGATAATATAACGGATATTACCACAAACTCGGAAGACTTTGAAAGAGAAATTGACAATATGCCTATGCACTCAGCTCCTGGGCCTGACTCATGGAATTCAATATTCATAAAGAAATGTAAAGTACCAGTAGCGAGAGCACTCAGCGTAATATGGAGAAAGAGCCTGGATACAGGGGAGATACCAGCAGCACTTAAATCTGCAGATATAGCTCCGTTGCACAAGGGGGGGAGTAAAGCCTTGGCAAAAAATTATAGGCCAGTTGCACTAACATCACACATAATAAAAGTGTTTGAAAGAGTGATTAGGAATCAAATTTCTAGTTTTATGGAAAACAATGAATTGCACAACCCAGGACAACATGGATTTAGAGCGGGAAGATCCTGTCTGTCACAGTTACTCAACCACTATGACAAAATCACAGAAGCCCTAGAAGAAAAGCAAAATGCAGATGTTGTATACACAGACTTTGCAAAGGCGTTCGACAAATGTGACCATGGGGTGATAGCTCACAAAATGAGGTCAATGGGAATAACTGGAAAAGTAGGACGCTGGATACTCAATTTCCTGTCGAACAGAACACAAAGAGTAACAGTCAATTAGATAAAATCGAGTCCAAGCGATGTTAAAAGCTCTGTACCTCAAGGTACAGTCCTTGCACCACTACTGTTCCTTATTCTCATATCTGATATAGACAAAAATACACGTCACAGCTTCGTGTCGTCCTTTGCAGATGACACAAAAATCAGCATGAAAATTACCTCTGCTGAAGACATTGAAAAACTACAAGCAGATGTCAACAAAGTTTTCGATTGGGCAGCAGAAAGTAACATGACGTTTAACAGTGATAAATTTCAGGTACTCAGGTATGGCAAAAATGAGGATCTGAAACATAATACAGGGTACAAAACACAATCGAATCTTCCCATAGTAGAAAAACAGCATTTCACGGATTTGGGAATAATGATGTCCGACGATCTAACGTTTAGGGAGCATAACCAAACAAATATTGCGTCAGCCAGAAAAATGATCGGATGGATTACGAGAACTTTCAAATCCAGGGATCCCATCACAATGGTTGTACTCATGAAGTCACTTGTGTTGTCCCGTCTCGAGTACTGCTCAGTACTCACTTCCCCCTTCAGAACAGAAGAGATTGCTGAAATAGAGGGAATACAGAGAACATATACGGCACGCATAGACGAGATAAAACACCTAAATTATTGGGATCGTCTCAAAGCTCTCCAAATGTACTCTCTATAAAGGAGACGAGAGAGATACCAAATAATATACACATGAAAATACTGGAGGGCCAGGTCCTAAATCTGCACAGTAAAATAACAACGTACTGGAGTGAACGATATGGAAGAAAATGCAAGATTGAACCAGTGAAGAGCAGAGGTGCCATAGGCACAATCAGAGAGCACTGTATAAACATCAGAGGTCCGCGGTTGTTGAACGTCCTCCAAGCGACTATAAGAAATATTGCCGGAACAACCGTGGATATCTTCAAGAGAAAACTGGACTGTTTTCTAAGAGACGTTCCGGACCAGCCTGGCTGTGATGGGTATGTGGCCCTGCGGGCCGCTCCATGCAACATCCTGGTGGACCAAGCTCTCACAAGTCGAGCCTAGCCTCGGGCCGGGCTTGGGAAGTAGAAGAACTCCCAGAACTCCATCAAGCAGGTAGATGGTCGGGTCTGGAAAACATGATTTTTAGGAGCATAATTAGTTTTAGCATTATAATGATTAATTGATGCTCTAAAAGGCACTTTAGTAAGTAATTCATGGTCATCAGCTAGCTTGGCTAGTTTCGTTAGATCATTAGATATTGGATTCATTAGATTCATTAGCTAGTTTCATTAGATCTTGGATTCATTAGATTCATTAGCTAGTTTCATTAGATCTTGGCTAGATTCATTAGTTTGTTTATTTTCTGCCATAAACAAAGCTAATTTCTCTGGTAGAAATCCCAATACTTTCTCAGTTACTATGAGGTCTCTCAAAGTCTCAAACTCTGCAATATTAAGTGTTTAACCCATCTATCAAAGTGATTTAATTTAACCCGTAAAAAGTCAGAAATAGTCTGATAATGTGCTCTTTTTAAACTTCTGAATTTTTGTCTATGTGCCTCTGGGATCTGCTGGTATGCATTCAAGATGCTCTGTTGATCAAATTTAAAATCGAAAGAATTCTCAGCAGGAATAGATGCAAATACCTCCTGAGCTTTACCCTTAAATTGTTCTTGCATAATGGCAACCCATTAATCCACAGGCCAGTTCATGCTGGCTGCTAATTTCTTAAATTGCAAACAAATATTTCTGAATCTTCCTGGTTGAACTTAGGTAAATCTACATGTTTACTGTACTTGGAAGAACTAATTGTACTCTCTGGATTATTACTAGTGTTACCTAGCCCTGCTGCAATTCTCTGCTGTTCCAACCTGTTATTATTTTCAACCATACTCTGCTGAACTTCTAATTGTTTAGTTTGTTGCTCTGCTAGTTGTAACTGAGCCTCCAACTCAAGTTGTTTTTGCTGGTTCTGCAACTCCAACCTCTGCTTGTCTGCTTCCAGCCTAGCCATTTCTAATTTAGTGTCCATCTCCAACTTTAAGATTGCCACCTTGTCACTTGACTCTTCTTCTAACTCTCTTAAACACGCCTCGTCAAGTTTCTCCTCCTCCACCAAGTGTGTGACAGTTGCTCTTAACACTTGAGCTTTTAACATTTTACTGGATACTGCTAGGTTCAATTTATCAGCCAGAAATAACAAACCAGATTTCTTCAAGTCTTTAATTTTACCAAAATTTGGCTGCTTTATTAGCACAGCAACCTGATCATCCATGGTTGGCTCAATTATCACAACTTAGCACTTAAATAACACTGAAAATTATGCTTGGCCCTGGTGTTGGAAATTTCCAACACTAATAAACTACTATTGTATTATAATACATTATCTAGTAACAGATATTATTTGTTACGATCGAATGCTATGGAGAGTATAAATATCATCTCCATTTCTCGTTTGAGATCATTTATCGAGAATATGATAATTATTAAATCCCTATAATTGCAACCCAGTTCCTATTAATGCATTTCATCCATAATTGCGCGGAAAATAATTATTCGTGATTAATAATTTCTGTGGTGAATGTGGAGTGGGTTGAGGGAGGAGGCAGACACCATTACACAAGAGGCAGCCCTGGCGTGGAGAGTGGCGAGACGCATGGTGGTGACTGGGCAGTTCCTATCGACAAGAATTACGTTGATACCCAGTTAACAAGTAACAATTACTTATCGACGTGTTCTCTAGTGCCTAGCCAGCTAATAGCGCGTCAACAATTGAAGCCACGACCCGTAATTACGCGTGCACAGCAGTGAACGCTAGGGACCGGCTGACGCGATCTCGGCAGACTTCAGTATTTAATACGCTCATGTTAAGTATATATTTCTGATCTGATGCATCACTCGAGATTGTATATTTATGAGTAGTCTGTCGTTAGGATGTGTAACCAACAACCACACAATGTTAGTAAAATTCTTTATTTTTCTCAGTTTCATGAATACTTGAAATAATTCGTAGCCTAATCAAATGCTACTTTAATTCTCTTGATTGCAGCGTGTATACGAGGAGCCGACAAGTTGTTTCTCATCAGTTGTGTTATTCACTTTGGGTTCTTTCTTTATTGGGATCCTGTGACCACGAAGACGAATGACGAAAAGAGTTACAGAAGTCGTCTTACAGCTAAGGCTTCCAATTCGTATAAATTTAAATAAGACTATTGATTCCTATATAATTCCTGTAGGATCTTTACAGTATATAATTATTGCCAGAATTTATTATTTGGTAATTAATGTGTTTTGCTCTGACTGTTGCTCAGTAATTCATAATCTAAATATTCATAATTTGAGTTATCATATCTTTGAATCTATTGTAGTTTAGATTTATCATGTTATTAACTCAACAATGAACTAGTAACGAACCACACTGGTTCCTAGATATATATGAACTTCTAGAAATAACACCCCAATGTTGATATTTGAGGCTTTGGCATTAATTAATAATACAGTCTTCTTTATTTTCAAGTGATTATTCATTGAATTAGTTTCCATAGACACTGGTTCTCTAGTGTCATTCTAATGATCACTATTATTCGTTTCCCTCTTTTCTCAAAAGTGGGTGGTCCTTAGATTTATTTAAATACAATAATCAATTAATAAAGTATATGAGCTCAAGCCCCAGATACCCAACATTTTGGTCCTTCGAACCGGATACATACATATACATTCTTGTGCTGACCCTACCAAGGGTGGGATTCAAACATTATAGTAACTTTGATTAGAGTGTATCCATATTAATTATTTGTGTACTCATTATTTTGTGTGTGATTTTGAGTGCTGCTGAATGATCACCATTACATCTAATGGTGATAAAGAAGAGCTTGCCGGACGAAAGTTAATGGTGACATGCAAGCACCACTCAAAATCTTTAGCTACTTATTGTTAGGTAGATACATTTAACCTCAAGTGAGGTAGAGTTTAATTTAGCCAGAATTAATTTAGGCTATACTCAATATTACTTATCAACTAATGAACAAGTACTCAGCTTCATTAGTAATACTCATTCAAGTCCTATGAAATTTGGACTTAAATCTAACATGGCTACTCCTGAACAATTAAGGAGAACCTATATTGGCCTTAAAGGTCATTTAACTAGACTAATTAATAAGTCTGATAGCTTGTCTAAAGCAACTCCCATTGATTACTATCTACTAGAAACATCAGTGAGAGTAGCTAATCTTAAATTTGATCAAGTTAGATCTGCAATCAAGTCTTATCTTAACATACTGAATGCCACTGAAACTGATCTTGAGGAAATAGATCAAATTATAGCAGATATTTCCCAGTATGAAGATGAGACTCAAGATGAACTTGATGTACTATCCAATATAGTAAACAACATCAATCCAATACAAATACTACTATGTCTCAATCCAGTAATCAATTACCTGAGGTTCGTCTACCTACTTTAGACTTACCTACATTTGCAGGGCTGGATGAAGAAAATTGGGACACATTTTGGACTTCATTTGAAGTTCATATCCATAACAGGTCTTATCTTAACCCAGTTTCTAAATTCTCATACCTGATTAGTCTTCTCAAAGGGGAGGCTAAAAAGGTCATAAATAACCTAGCTCTCACTGAGAGTAATTATGAGGAAGCCATAAAACTGCTAAAGTTGAGCTATTGCAACAAGGAGTTGAGTATAGCTAACTTTATTACCAGTTGCTAGATCTGAATGCACCAAGTAACAGACCAGACTCACTTCAAAGCTTCAGGCTAGAAGTAGAGTCTCTGGTGAAGGCCTTAGGTACTAAAGTTGATGTACCAGCCTCAGAATGGTCAATCAAGTTGCTTTTGCAGAGGAAATTACCTCGAAATATCTTAGCAGAAATCTGCTCACACTAAAACCGAGTTTCTCACTCTCGAGCAAATATTCGAGGGGCTGAGAATAACGGTTAACAGGTTGAAGACTCATGATAAGATTAAACCTGAGTCTAAACCACCTAAGATTGACAATTCAGTCAAAACCAAATCGACTTTGAATAAGTCCAATAAATTCAAACCTAAGACTACTCCATCCACTGGAAACGGGAGTGTAGTGTAGGTATTTATTCTGTATCTCCCTCTGATACTACAACGGATGTGTCTACTAAAAGGACAAATTCAGTCAGAGAGAGAAAGTGTCTATTCTGTGATCAAGAGCATGTCACCTACAAATGCACTGTTTATCCTAACTTTAATACCAGGATTAAACAACTCCAAGAATTACACAGATGCACCAAGTGCATGGGTTCTCAGGATCCCAGTAAATGTGTTGTGCAGCTACGGTTATGTAGTAGATGCAACAAAGGTGTACATCATTATGCCTTATGTAGAAAAACTTCTACACAATCTGTGACACCTAGGGAGGATTCTATGAATTCTACCACAGTACAATATTGCAAGGTACATCAAGAAATAAATGTACTTGCTACTGAGTCAGGCAATAATACCACTCTGCCTACAGCTCAACTCAAACTAATTGACAGGAAATCTAGAGTTAACACTAGAGGTCTCTTTGATCAAGGATCACAGAAAACCTTCATCACACAACAATTAGTCGAGCAGTTAAATTTAAAACCTGCCAAAAGTGTGAGACTGAATATTTCTGGGTTCTTGACTAATAGTGGACCTCGTGAATAGCAAGTAGTCAAGGTGTTAGTGAGACTTGGATCTTCCACTAGTCCAATACAAGCGGTAGTAGTAGATAAACTTCCTTCAGACCTGCAGGTCACAGGACTAGCTTGCACTGCGAGATATCTCAGACGAAACCGCATGAGGCTAGCAGATCACAAAATAAATTCTGACTGCCTCACAGATGTTGGTATACTTATAGGCGCTGACCATTAATATAAATTTATAATGGGATGCACCAGACAACATGGAATGAATTTGTTGTCATCTGCTGGAGGCAAGTTGCTTACTGGACCGGTGCTTTTCCGACAAAAAACAGCGTCAACCAACAAACAAGCTAACAATTCAATAGTGGCATGACTAGGCTTTGAACAGTCACCCCTACATTTCAGAGAAATATCTGAAGATAATGAGTCTGATCCACCTGTACATCGTCTGTGGGATTTAGACACTTAGGTATTGTCCCTGAACAACCAAGTCCTGATGATATGTGGACTTACCAGCAATATCTGGACACAGTTGTCTTTAAAGACAAACAATACTGGGTGAGACTGCCATGGAAGTTGAATCATCCACAACCTCCAGTTAATTATTTTATGGCAGCCTCTCAATTACAGTCACAATTAATACGGCTGAAGAAACAGCCAGATAAATAAATATGTATCATCAATTAATTCAGCAACAACTCGATAGTAAATTTATCGAAGTTGTTGATAATGATGACAGAAAAACAGGTCACTATTTACCCCATCACGCTGTGGTGAAAGATTCATTGACAACGTCAATACGTATTGTTTTCAACTGTAGTGCCAAAGTGAAGGCAAACAGTGTGTCTTTGAATGAATATCTCCAAACGGGACCTAGCCTAACACAAAGGCTACATGATGTACTGTTACGATTCCACACTGGTATTTCGCTTATACTGCTGATTCAGTAAAGCTTTCCTTAGAGTAGCTTGCAAGAGGAGGATCGTAATTCACCAAATTTCTCTGGATTCAGGATCCCCTGGATCCTGACAGTGATGTCATAACCTACCGTTTGCATCGGTGCCATTTGGAGCAAAATCTTCGCCGTTTTTACTTCAAGCCACATTAGAACACATTTGAAGAAGTCAAGTAGCCTTATAAGGCAGCGATCAGTGACAACCTGTCATGTTCACAGAAAATGGTACCATCCGTTTTCTATGTGCGGCGGCTGGACGCCACTAGAGAAGGTAAACAAAGCACACAGGACGCCTGCCAAGCTTGGGAGCTACTCTATCATGTTTATTTTATTAAAGTCAGTAACCAGGAATGACTTTACATCAACCTTACTACCAAGACTATCTCAGCTATACACAGACACCACACTGGCGACGAGGATGAACTGGGAACGCAGGTATTTTGTTCAACAAAACACAAGGAAGGAGCATGCTGTCTCGCCCAGAGGAGGGAGGAAGCTGTCTGTGAGCACCATACCCGATGCTGTATGCAACCCCATGCTGTGTGCTGACTGTTGCTGTGTGCTGATCGTTGCTGTGTGCTGGCCAATGCTGTGTGCTACCCAAGCTGTGCTGATTGTTGCTGTGAGAGGAATCTGCCGACGCTGTGTACGAAACGACGCTTTGATGCAGTGTACAAAACCCGATGTTTTGGTTACGAAACGACGCTCCGTGCTACAAAATTCTTCACGCTGTGAACCAACTGCTGCCTACTGCTGCCAACTGCTGCCAACTGCTGCCTACTGCTGTACCAACTGCTGCCAATTGCTGTACCAACTGCTAACAACTGCTGTGTTGCTGTGAGTAGGAACAACACATGTACACAAGGGCTAGGTAAGAAGTCAGTTGCTGCTGTGTTGTGCACTGTTGTGAACTTTTGCATTAAAATGCTTGTGTGCTTTGCAAAATTAAAGTAATTACAGTGAATTCTTAAATAACATATACAGTGCAGTAAGTGTTATATATTCTGAGGAACATTTTAAGTGATAAGTTTAAATTTATTCAGTAAAAATGGCAAATATACCTCAGTTTCCTGCATTTGATCCTGACTGTGACCAGACAAACCTGTCACAGAGGTGGGTCAAATGGCTTAAAAGGTTTGAAAATTTGTTGATAGTTTCTGACATCAAAAGTGCTGAAAGAAAGCGTGCCTTTCTGCTTCATTATGCAGGTGATAGAGTTTGTGATATCTTTGATACACTGAAAGATACTGGTGGTGCCAAAGATTATGACACTGCCAAGGCCAAATTAACTGAGCATTTCAAACCAAGGCAAAATACTGCTATGGAAATTATGCATTTCAGGAGAGCAAAACAACTCTCTAATGAAACTGTTGATCAATACCATACACGTCTGCAGGGTTTAGCAGCCCATTGTGAGTTTGCTGATGTTGACAAAGAAATCAAACAGCAAATAATTGAAACATGCACATCTACACGTCTTCGTCGAAGAGCTCTAGAACTTGTTGATGATGAAAGTTCTCTTACCAAGATACTGGATATGGCTCGTCGAATGGAAGATGCTGCACGTGATGCTCGTGCCATGGAGTGCAGTGCCAACAACGGTTCTGCCACTGTTACTAACAGTCATGAAGTATGTAAGGTTCAGGGAGTACACCATGATCATAGAAGATATCATGCCAAACCTAACATTAAATTGAGCCGAGAACCACATCACAACTGGAGTCATGGAACAAGACTCAAGCAGTCACAACGACTCACATCAGAGGTTGTCAATAATAAATGTTACAATTGTGGAGGAGACTACCCACACCAAGATAATGTTTGTCCTGCACAAGGTAAGAAGTGCTATGAGTGTAGAAAACTAAATCATTTTGGTGCTATGTGTCGTTCCGCACTAAAGAAACCACAATCAATAAATAAAAGCAATGTACGAGGATCAAGTCATAGGAGTCGAGGTGGCAAACACAATATTGCACCTCAAATCAAGAATGTTAATAATATACAAGACAACATTTCATTACAACCAGTCTCAGATGACAGTGAATGTGATTATATTTATGGAGTACAATCAATCACAAAATGGAATGATCTTCCAAACAACCCAGAGACTATAGTATACATTGCTGGCATTTGTCTCAAAATTCTCATTGACACTGGATCAAACATTGACACCATTGCTGAGTGCCACTATGAAAAATTTAAAAAACAGTTCCCAAAGCTTGAAAACTATAATGGCAAAGCCACTGCCTATGCTTCAAAGGTAGCCTTACCAGTGATTGGAACTTTCACTGCAGAGATTAAGTCAAAGAATGCAATGCTCATTACTACATTCCATGTTGTTAGGAATGCAAAGGAGTCTTTACTCAGTTACAAGACTTCAACCAAATTGGGGCTACTTCAGCTTTCTAATGCTGTAGCAGTGGAATCTGCAAACAATGTTGATGCTATTGTTGCTGAATTTTCTGATCGGTTTAAATCCATAGGTTGTTATACTGATAGCAAGGTACATCTGCATATCAACCCAGATGTAATTCCAGTTGCCCAACCACATCGCCGACAACCATTCCATACTCGCAAGAAAGTCGATGCCGAACTGGATAGGCTGATAGAACTAGATATCATTGAACCGGTAACAGGCCCAACACCATGGGTAAGCCCAATTGTCACTCCACCAAAGCCGAAGAATCCAGATGAGATACGCATTTGTGTAGACATGCGTGTTCCCAACAAGGCAATAATGCGTGAACGCCATCCTACACCCACTGTAGATGATATGATATACCGCTTGAATGGTGCAACTGTATTCAGCAAGTTAGATTTAAACAAGGGCTATCATCAGCTTGAACTTGATGATGAGAGTCGATTCATCACAACGTTTACGACACATCGAGGTCTGTATAGGTACAAGCGCCTGAGTTTTGGTATTAACAGTGCTGCTGAAGTATTCCAGCACATCATCAGCCAGGTATTGCAAGATATACCTAATGCTGACAACATGTCTGATGACATCATTGTTTATGGCCGTACCCAAGCTGAACACGACAAAGCTCTTCGTGCAACATTGCAACGCTTACGAGAAAAGAATTTGACGCTAAGCCGAGCAAAGTGTGAGTTCAATCAACATAAAATTGAATTCTTTGGACATGTACTTAGTGACAAAGGTCTGTCTCCAGATCCTAAGAAAGTTGCAGATATCAAGAATGCTGCACCTCCTTCAACATCCACTGAAGTACATAGTTTTCTGGGAATGGCAAACTACTGTTCTCGCTTCATTCCAGATTTTGCTACCATTACGAAGCCTCTACGTGAGCTCCTGAAGAAAAATGCATCATGGTACTGGAGCGATGTCGAGCAAAATGCATTTGATGCTGTGAAAGATGCACTAGTAGAAAATGCGACTGCTGCATACTTTGATCCATCAATGGACACTGAGTTAACGGTGGATGCTAGTCCTGTTGGTTTAGGTGCTGTGTTAGCCCAACACAAACCTGGTCAACCAGATTCAAGAGTAGTAATTGCCTACGCCAGCCGTTCTCTCACAGATGTTGAGCAACGATACAGTCAGACAGAGAAGGAAGCTCTTGCTCTTGTATGGGGCTGTGAACACTTCAATGTGTATCTGCTTGGTGCACCCTTTACCACGATAGTCACTGACCACAAACCGTTGGAGACCATCTTCAATAATCCAAAGTCCAAACCACCAGCTCGCATTGAGAGATGGGCTCTTCGTCTGCAACCATACAACTTTACGGTGAAATACAAGCCAGGTGCAGGCAATCCCGCTGATTACATCAGTCGACATCCTGCCAACAGTTTCACCATCACCAAGCATCAGCAAGTTGCCGAGGAATATGTACACTCTGTAACCTGTGATGCAGTCCCTAAGGCTCTCACTCTTGATGAAATCCGTACTGCAACCCTAGAGGACCCAACTCTGCAAGCAACAGTGGATGCATTGACTAAGAAAAAGTTTCCACGCATCCCACCCTCAGGAGTTGACCAAGATGCATTCAAAGCACTTGAACGCATCCAGACAGAATTAAGTGTTACGCAACAACGCGACACCGTGCTGCGAGGTACTCGTATCGTCATTCCAGCTGTTCTCCAGCAACGTGCTCTGAAGCTTGCACATCAAGGACACCAAGGTCTTGTAAGGACCAAACAGCTGCTACGAGAAAAGGTGTGGTTTCCTGGCATTGATCGTCAAGCTAAGGACATGCATGATGCCTGTGTCCCTTGCCAAGCTGCAGTGGATACTTCAAGACCAACACCTCTACAACCTTCACCACTACCTGCTGCACCATGGATGGAAGTATCGATGGACTTCTGTGGACCGCTACCAACTGGAGAGTACTTGATGGTAGTCATTGATGATCACTCACGTTATCCAGAAGTAGAAATCATCACTTCCACATCTGCAAAGGCTGTCATCCCGAAACTCGACAAGATCTTTTCAAACTTTGGCATTCCTGAAGTTGTCAAGACGGACAATGGACCGCCATTTAATGGACAAGACTTTGTCAACTTTGCTGAGCATATTGGATTCAAACACCGCCGTGTGATGCCACTACATCCTCAAGCAAATGGAGAAGTAGAGAGATTCATGCAACCTCTCATGAAAGCTGTACGCTGTGCTCATGCCGAAGGACGATCCTGGAAACAAGCTATGTATGCTTTTCTCAGGAACTACCGTGCAACACCGCATGGAACACTGGGCAAGTCGCCTGGCGAACTTTTATTTGGACGTCCTATGAGAATCGCACTACCTGTCATGCCAGCCAAGGTAACGGATAAACGTCTCGCTCAGAAGGATGCACTAGCCAAGGGCAAAATGAAAATTGCTCATGATCAACGTGCAAAGGAACAATTCATAAAGGTTGGAGATACTGTTCTCGTTAAAAAGAAAAAAGAGGGAAAGCTAGATATGCCGTATGATACAAAACCATATAAAGTGATTAGTGTAAAAGGAACTATGGTAACAGCGAGTATAGAGATCATAGTATAACACGTAATATGGCTTATTTCAAAGTGATTCCAAATAGTGTAGAAATGATGAAGTGCAAAGTC
>WNGS01028583.1:12878055-12890482 GCA_020271785.1 Procambarus virginalis | reverse complement strand
CATCCCAAATACTTATCCTGACGCCTTTCAAGTGCTATTTAGTCGTAATGGCATGGCGCTTTCCCCTGATAACTCCCTCCTCCCTCCACCTCCCTGTCTGAAGGGGTCCTGGCCTCGAGAACATCCACCTGGTAGTAACAGGACTTACACATTCTGTTTACCCATGGATCTGGTCACACACAGGCTGGTAAATGACACCATCATCCGCATCTTGTTGAGCCAGTACCGCACTAGGGTTAATATACATAACAGGACAATTGGTCCCACTAACTTGACACTTGTCAAAATCATTACCTACAATGATATCAATCCCAGGGATGGGCAACTGCTGAATGACTGCTACAGTGCACCAAACCCGGTGTAATAGAAGAATTCAGGTAAACTTTAATTAATGGTACACGCTGGATATGACTCCAAGTCCCTGCAATAACACTACCCTCCAGTGTCTTCTGTGCTAACATCAGTAAGAACACGGCGAGAAATTCAAGACTGGGAAGCACCAGGTCTCTTAACAATGCACTGGCTGCCAGGTTCCACTAGTACGTAATAAGGTACCCGAATGTAGGTATGGTTCAAAATTAGTCATCCACTTGGGATGACTGGAGTAAACATTGGCATTACAGGTTTGCAAACCCCTACTCATAATCAGGCCAGTTGGTTTCAACTCAGGGTGCAAAGCATAACATGATTTACCACATGACCTCTTCTGCCAATGCGTGCAATATCTGCCAGTGGTCGAAACAGCCGAACCAACTGCAGGCTTAATCACTACATTACTTGAGGTTGACAACCCTGTCTGTTGTTTCTCAGATTTAGGTTTTACAGGAGAAGGGTTCAGGAGAGAAGGTGAGGTGGTAAGGTGAAGGTGACAAATTCTCGCTCAATCAACAGATTACAGAACCAACTAGGAACGAAAACACACTAGACTTGTTATTCACAAACAATGATGAACTAATCAGAGACATCACAATCTCAGATACTTCATACTCAGACCATAAGCTCATTGAAGTGCGAACTAGCATAAATAACGGTAGTAGGTCTAAGAGACCCAACAAGCGAGAAGGAATATTCAATCAATTCAATTTCAACAATAAGAGGATCGACTGGGAAAAAATAAATGTAGACCTTGCAACCATTCAATGGGAGAAGGTCTTAAGCGACATAACTCCCACACAGGGAATAGCTCAACTGACAGCTGAAGGTTACAAGGTCTGCTTGAAGCACGTGCCTATGAGGAGGGGCAGAAAGAGGACCACTCTAGAAAGAGAACGCAGACGACTGTACAGGAAAAGGAAAAAAATAACGGAAATGCTTCGGCAGACACAACTATCACAAGCAAGGAAAATAAACCTAAGCAGGGAGATCGAAGAAATAGAACAAACGTTGAAGCGATCATATGAGTCAGAGGAAATGGAATTGGAACAGAAAGCTATACAAGAGATAAGGAAAATCCGAAATATTTTTTCACATACGCAAAATCAAAATACAAAACCTCGACCAGTATTGGACCGTTAATTACAAATGAAGGTACTTACACAGAGGACGACAAAAAGATTAGTGAAATTCTAAGAAGCCAGTATGAAGCTATGTTTAGCACACCAATAAACAACATGAAATTTGATGACCCAGACAGCTTCTTTATGAATGACATTCAAGCTGCAGATAATATAACGGATATTACCACAAACTCGGAAGACTTTGAAAGAGAAATTGACAATATGCCTATGCACTCAGCTCCTGGGCCTGACTCCTGGAATTCAATATTCATAAAGAAATGTAAAGTACCAGTAGCGAGAGCACTCAGCGTAATATGGAGAAAGAGCCTGGATACAGGGGAGATACCAGCAGCACTTAAATCTGCAGATATAGTTCCGTTGCACAAGGGGGGGAGTAAAGCCTTGGCAAAAAATTATAGGCCAGTTGCACTAACATCACACATAATAAAAGTGTTTGAAAGAGTGATTAGGAATCAAATTTCTAGTTTTATGGAAAACAATGAATTGCACAACCCACAACCCAGGACAATATGGATTTAAAGCGGGCAGATCCTGTCTGTCACAGTTACTCAACCACTATGACAAAATCACAGAAGCCCTAGAAGAAAAGCAAAATGCAGATGTATACACAGACTTTGCAAAGGCGTTCGACAAATGTGACCATGGGGTGATAGCTCACAAAATGAGGTCAGTGGGAATAACTGGAAAAGTAGGACGCTGGATACTCAATTTCCTGTCGAACAGAACACAAAGAGTAACAGTCAATTAGATAAAATCGAGTCCAAGCGATGTTAAAAGCTCTGTACCTCAAGGTACAGTCCTTGCACCACTACTGTTCCTTATTCTCATATCTGATATAGACAAAAATACACGTCACAGCTTCGTGTCGTCCTTTGCAGATGACACAAAAATCAGCATGAAAATTACCTCTGCTGAAGACATTGAAAAACTACAAGCAGATGTCAACAAAGTTTTCGATTGGGCAGCAGAAAGTAACATGACGTTTAACAGTGATAAATTTCAGGTACTCAGGTATGGCAAAAATGAGGATCTGAAACATAATACAGGGTACAAAACACAATCGAATCTTCCCATAGTAGAAAAACAGCATTTCACGGATTTGGGAATAATGATGTCCGACGATCTAACGTTTAGGGAGCATAACCAAACAAATATTGCGTCAGCCAGAAAAATGATCGGATGGATTACGAGAACTTTCAAATCCAGGGATCCCATCACAATGGTTGTACTCATGAAGTCACTTGTGTTGTCCCGTCTCGAGTACTGCTCAGTACTCACTTCCCCCTTCAGAACAGAAGAGATTGCTGAAATAGAGGGAATACAGAGAACATATACGGCACGCATAGACGAGATAAAACACCTAAATTATTGGGATCGTCTCAAAGCTCTCCAAATGTACTCTCTATAAAGGAGACGAGAGAGATACCAAATAATATACACATGAAAAATACTGGAGGGCCAGGTCCTAAATCTGCACAGTAAAATAACAACGTACTGGAGTGAACGATATGGAAGAAAATGCAAGATTGAACCAGTGAAGAGCAGAGGTGCCATAGGCACAATCAGAGAGCACTGTATAAACATCAGAGGTCCGCGGTTGTTGAACGTCCTCCAAGCGACTATAAGAAATATTGCCGGAACAACCGTGGATATCTTCAAGAGAAAACTGGACTGTTTTCTAAGAGACGTTCCGGACCAGCCTGGCTGTGATGGGTATGTGGCCCTGCGGGCCGCTCCATGCAACATCCTGGTGGACCAAGCTCTCACAAGTCGAGCCTAGCCTCGGGCTGGGCTTGGGAAGTAGAAGAACTCCCAGAACTCCATCAAGCAGGTAGATGGTCGGGTCTGGAAAACATGATTTTTAGGAGCATAATTAGTTTTAGCATTATAATGATTAATTGATGCTCTAAAAGGCACTTTAGTAAGTAATTCATGGTCATCAGCTAGCTTGGCTAGTTTCGTTAGATCATTAGATATTGGATTCATTAGATTCATTAGCTAGTTTCATTAGATCTTGGATTCATTAGATTCATTAGCTAGTTTCATTAGATCTTGGCTAGATTCATTAGTTTGTTTATTTTCTGCCATAAACAAAGCTAATTTCTCTGGTAGAAATCCCAATACTTTCTCAGTTACTATGAGGTCTCTCAAAGTCTCAAACTCTGCAATATTAAGTGTTTAACCCATCTATCAAAGTGATTTAATTTAACCCGTAAAAAGTCAGAAATAGTCTGATAATGTGCTCTTTTTAAACTTCTGAATTTTTGTCTATGTGCCTCTGGGATCTGCTGGTATGCATTCAAGGTGCTCTGTTGATCAAATTTAAAATCGAAAGAATTCTCAACAGGAATAGATGCAAATACCTCCCTTAAATTGTTCTTGCATAATGGCAACCCATTAATCCACAGGCCAGTTCATGCTGGCTGCTATTTTCTTAAATTGCAAACAAAATATTTCTGAATCTTCCTGGTTGAACTTAGGTAAATCTACATGTTTACTGTACTTGGAAGAACTAATTGTACTCTCTGGATTATTACTAGTGTTACCTAGCCCTGCTGCAATTCTCTGCTGTTCCAACCTGTTATTATTTTCAACCATACTCTGCTGAACTTCTAATTGTTTAGTTTGTTGCTCTGCTAGTTGTAACTGAGCCTCCAACTCAAGTTGTTTTTGCTGGTTCTGCAACTCCAACCTCTGCTTGTCTGCTTCCAGCCTAGCCATTTCTAATTTAGTGTCCATCTCCAACTTTAAGATTGCCACCTTGTCACTTGACTCTTCTTCTAACTCTCTTAAACACGCCTCGTCAAGTTTCTCCTCCTCCACCAAGTGTGTGACAGTTGCTCTTAACACTTGAGCTTTTAACATTTTACTGGATACTGCTAGGTTCAATTTATCAGCCAGAAATAACAAACCAGATTTCTTCAAGTCTTTAATTTTACCAAAATTTGGCTGCTTTATTAGCACAGCAACCTGATCATCCATGGTTGGCTCAATTATCACAACTTAGCACTTAAATAACACTGAAAATTATGCTTGGCCCTGGTGTTGGAAATTTCCAACACTAATAAACTACTATTGTATTATAATACATTATCTAGTAACAGATATTATTTGTTACGATCGAATGCTATGGAGAGTATAAATATCATCTCCATTTCTCGTTTGAGATCATTTATCGAGAATATGATAATTATTAAATCCCTATAATTGCAACCCAGTTCCTATTAATGCATTTCATCCATAATTGCGCGGAAAATAATTATTCGTGATTAATAATTTCTGTGGTGAATGTGGAGTGGGTTGAGGGAGGAGGCAGACACCATTACACAAGAGGCAGCCCTGGCGTGGAGAGTGGCGAGACGCATGGTGGTGACTGGGCAGTTCCTATCGACAAGAATTACGTTGATACCCAGTTAACAAGTAACAATTACTTATCGACATGTTCTCTAGTGCCTAGCCAGCTAATAGCGCGTCAACAATTGAAGCCACGACCCGTAATTACGCGTGCACAGCAGTGAACGCTAGGGACCGGCTGACGCGATCTCGGCAGACTTCAGTATTTAATACGCTCATGTTAAGTATATATTTCTGATCTGATGCATCACTCGAGATTGTATATTTATGAGTAGTCTGTCGTTAGGATGTGTAACCAACAACCACACAACGTTAGTAAAATTCTTTATTTTTCTCAGTTTCATGAATACTTGAAATAATTCGTAGCCTAATCAAATGCTACTTTAATTCTCTTGATTGCAGCGTGTATACGAGGAGCCGACAAGTTGTTTCTCATCAGTTGTGTTATTCACTTTGGGTTCTTTCTTTATTGGGATCCTGTGACCACGAAGACGAATGACGAAAAGGAGTTACAGAAGTCGTCTTACAGCTAAGGCTTCCAATTCGTATAAATTTAAATAAGACTATTGATTCCTATATAATTCCTGTAGGATCTTTACAGTATATAATTATTGCCAGAATTTATTATTTGGTAATTAATGTGTTTTTGCTCTGACTGTTGCTCAGTAATTCATAATCCTAAATATTCATAATTTGAGTTATCATATCTTTGAATCTATTGTAGTTTAGATTTATCATGTTATTAACTCAACAATGAACTAGTAACGAACCACACTGGTTCCTAGATATATATGAACTTCTAGAAATAACACCCCAATGTTGATATTTGAGGCTTTGGCATTAATTAATAATACAGTCTTCTTTATTTTCAAGTGATTATTCATTGAATTAGTTTCCATAGACACTGGTTCTCTAGTGTCATTCTAATGATCACTATTATTCGTTTTCCCTCTTTTCTCAAAAGTGGGTGGTCCTTAGATTTATTTAAATACAATAATCAATTAATAAAGTATATGAGCTCAAGCCCCAGATACCCAACATTTTGGTCCTTCGAACCGGATACATACATTATACATTCTTGTGCTGACCCTACCAAGGGTGGGATTCAAACATTATAGTAACTTTGATTAGAGTGTATCCATATTAATTATTTGTGTACTCATTATTTTGTGTGTGATTTTGAGTGCTGCTGAATGATCACCATTACATCTAATGGTGATAAAGAAGAGCTTGCCGGACGAAAGTTAATGGTGACATGCAAGCACCACTCAAAATCTTTAGCTACTTATTGTTAGGTAGATACATTTAACCTCAAGTGAGGTAGAGTTTAATTTAGCCAGAATTAATTTAGGCTATACTCAATATTACTTATCAACTAATGAACAAGTACTCAAGCTTCATTAGTAATACTCATTCAAGTCCTATGAAATTTGGACTTAAATCTAACATGGCTACTCCTGAACAATTAAGGAGAACCTATATTGGCCTTAAAGGTCATTTAACTAGACTAATTAATAAGTCTGATAGCTTGTCTAAAGCAACTCCCATTGATTACTATCTACTAGAAACATCAGTGAGAGTAGCTAATCTTAAATTTGATCAAGTTAGATCTGCAATCAAGTCTTATCTTAACTACTGAATGCCACTGAAACTGATCTTGAGGAAATAGATCAAATTATAGCAGATATTTCCCAGTATGAAGATGAGACTCAAGATGAACTTGATGTACTATCCAATATAGTAAAACAACATCAATCCAATACAAATACTACTATGTCTCAATCCAGTAATCAATTACCTGAGGTTCGTCTACCTACTTTAGACTTACCTACATTTGCAGGGCTGGATGAAGAAAATTGGGACACATTTTGGACTTCATTTGAAGTTCATATCCATAACAGGTCTTATCTTGACCCAGTTTCTAAATTCTCATACCTGATTAGTCTTCTCAAAGGGGAGGCTAAAAAGGTCATAAATAACCTAGCTCTCACTGAGAGTAATTATGAGGAAGCTATAAAACTGCTAAAGTTGAACTATTGCAACAAGGAGTTGAGTATAGCTAACCTTTATTACCAGTTGCTAGATCTGAATGCACCAAGTAACAGACCAGACTCACTTCAAAGCTTCAGGCTAGAAGTAGAGTCTCTAGTGAAGGCCTTAGGTACTAAAGTTGATGTACCAGCCTCAGAATGGTCAATCAAGTTACTTTTGCAGAGGAAATTACCTCGAAATATCTTAGCAGAAATCTGCTCACACTAAAACCGAGTTTCTCACTCTCGAGCAAATATTCGAGGGGCTGAGAATAACGGTTAACAGGTTGAAGACTCATGATAAGATTAAACCTGAGTCTAAACCACCTAACATTGACAACTCAGTCAAACCAAATCGACTTTGAATAAGTCCAATAAATTCAAACCTAAGACTACTCCATCCACTGGAAAAGGGAGTGGTAGTGTAGGTATTTATTCTGTATCTCCCTCTGACACTACAACTGATGTGTCTACTAAAAGGACAAATTCAGTCAGAGAGAGAAAGTGTCTGTTCTGTGATCAAGAACATGTCACCTACAAATGCACTGTTTATCCTAACTTTAATACCAGGATTAAACAACTCCAAGAATTACACAGATGCACCAAGTGCATGGGTTCTCATGATCCCAGTAAATGTGTTGTGCAGCTACGGTTATGCAGTAGATGCAACAAAGGTGTACATCATTATGCCTTATGTAGAAAAACTTCTACACAATCTGTGACACCTAGGGAGGATTCTATGAATTCTACCACAGTACAATATTGCAAGGTACATCAAGAAATAAATGTACTTGCTACTGAGTCAGGCAATAATACCACTCTGCCTACAGCTCAACTCAAACTAATTGACAGGAAATCTAGAGTTAACACTAGAGGTCTCTTTGATCAAGGATCACAGAAAACCTTCATCACACAACAATTAGTCGAGCAGTTAAAATTAAAACCTGCCAAAAGTGTGAGACTGAATATTTCTGGGTTCTTGACTAATAGTGGACCTCGTGAATACCAAGTAGTCAAGGTGTTAGTGAGACTTGGATCTTCCACTAGTCCAATACAAGCGGTAGTAGTAGATAAACTTCCTTCAGACCTGCAGGTCACAGGACTAGCTCGCACTGCGAGATATCTCAGACGAAACCGCATGAGGCTAGCAGATCACAAAATAAATTCTGACTGCCTCACAGATGTTGGTATACTTATAGGCGCTGACCATTATTATAAATTTATAATGGATGCACCAGACAACATGGAATGAATTTGTTGTCATCTGCTGGAGGCAAGTTGCTTACTGGACCGGTGCTTTTCCAACAAAAAACAGCGTCAACCAACAAACAAGCTAACAATTCAATAGTGGCGTGACTAGGCTTGGAACAGTCACCCCTACATTTCAGAGAAATATCTGAAGATAATGAGTCTGATCCACCTGTACATCGTCTGTGGGATTTAGACACTTTAGGTATTGTCCCTGAACAACCAAGTCCTGATGATATGTGGACTTACCAGCAATATCTGGACACAGTTGTCTATAAAGACAAACAATACTGGGTGAGACTGCCATGGAAGTTGAATCATCCACAACTTCCAGTTAATTATTTCATGGCAGCCTCTCAATTACAGTCACAATTAATACGGCTGAAGAAACAGCCAGATAAATTAAATATGTATCATCAATTAATTCAGCAACAACTCGATAGTAAATTTATCGAAGTTGTTGATAATGATGACAGAAAAACAGGTCACTATTTACCCCATCACGCTGTGGTGAAAGATTCATTGACAACGCCAATACGTATTGTTTTCAACTGTAGTGCCAAAGTGAAGGCAAACAGCGTGTCTTTGAATGAATGTCTCCAAACGGGACCTAGCCTAACACAAAGGCTACATGATGTACTGTTACGATTCCGCACTGGTATTTTCGCTTATACTGCTGATATCAGTAAAGCTTTCCTTAGAGTAGGCTTGCAAGAGGAGGATCGTAATTACACCAAATTTCTCTGGATTAAGGATCCCTGGATCCTGACAGTGATGTCATAACCTACCGGTTTGCCTCAGTGCTATTTGGAGCGACTTCTTCGCCGTTTCTACTTCAAGCCACATTAGATACACATTTGAAGAAGTCAAATAGCCCTTATAAGGCAGAGATCAGTGACAACTTGTATGTCGATAATTTCCAGGGAACTACTAATGACAAATCCAAATTGGTAGAAATTTACCATGAGGCTAACCGTGAGTTATTAGGAGCCAATATGCCACTACAATCATGGGCCTCAAACAATAAATCATTAAACCAGATAATCGAGAAAGAATTTCCGGGTTATCAGGTGCCTAATCAATTAAAAGTTCTGGGCGTGGAATGGAACACAGGTACTGACGAGATGAATGTCAAGTCAGTACAAACCAATAATTCATCCCTTACCATGAGAAAATTACTCTCGTATGTCAGTCAACCATTTGACCCTTTAGGCTTACTTAGTCCTATATTAATAAGGGGCAAACTCCTAATGCAGGAATGCTGGCAGAAACATATGGGATGGGATGATCCGTTGCCAATTGAGTTGCAAGATAAATGGCAAATACTCGCAACGGATTTCAATCAATTAGGTGTTTTGAAATTTCCTCGTAATGCTTCAGGACAAAACTTACCCACAAATTTGCACGTTTTTTGCGATGCCTCTGGCAAAGCGTATGGCGCTGCAGCCTACTTAGTCAATAGTGCACAATCAATTTTACTCACATCTAAAGCAAGAGTTGCTCCAATCAAGAAGAGATCTTTACCTCAAATGGAGTTAACTGCATTGCTGGTGGGAGTAAGATTGGCTCATTGCCTGACCAAGACACTCAATAATATCCACTTTGGTGAAATCGTAGTGTGGTCAGACAATGAGGCAGTCTTACAATGGGTAAGAAATAACAACAATAAAACTCCCTACGTTAGTAATCGTGTTAGGGAAATTCATGAATTATCTGCTGGATATAAATTCAGACATGTCCCCACTAAGGACAATCCTGCAGATTACTTATCAAGAGGTTTAACATTTAAACAGCTAAGCAAGTCTTCGATGTGGTTTAATGGACCTTCATGGCTTGTTAGTGGTCAGTGGCCCAAACAGAAACCACAAGTCATAGTGACCAGTATCACTACTCCCATGAAAGACCCAGAACCTCATCGAATCTCAGCTATTAATCCTCACAATTATTCTAACTTGAGTAAGTTATTAAGAGTGACAGCACATGTGTTTGACTTTCTTGCTAAGATAGGAATCAGACATAAGTTTCCCAATCCTATCCTCTACTGGATCAAACGTGCACAACAAGAGACATATGGAAGTGAATATGAAAATCTTCCAGATAAATTAACCAAGTCTCTAGGTATCTGGTATGATACCAACACTCATAATATATTAAGGTGTGGAGGACGTTTGCTTCATGCAAAAATTGATTTGGATACAAAGAATCCGATCCTTCTACCACGTCACCACATTATTACAAAACTTCTAGTTTTACATCACCATCAATATGGTACTTTGCATGGTGGAGTGTTAGACACTCTCACCGACCTCAGACAGAAATATTGGCTTCCTCAAGGTCGTCAAACTGTCAAATCAATCATTAAGTTCTGTGTAATCTGCAAAAGATACGACGCTCGAGTGTGTCCTTACCCAGGACCTCCACCACTCCCTAAGAGAGAGTAGTTCATCTTCGTCCCTTTGAGACCACTGGTGTCGATTACACAGGAGCCTTGCTTCTCACTGGCAATCCAGATAAGATACCAGTGAAAGCTTATATTTGCCTCTTCACGTGTGCTACCACACGAGGCGTACATCTAGAAGTGACTTCTGACATGAGTGCCGAAGCCTTCATCCAAGCTTTTCGTAGATTTGCAGCTCGCAGATCCTGTCCCAAACTCATGATATCTGATAATGGTTCAAATTTTGTGGCAGGAGAAGCCTGCTTACGAGAGATATGGAATCATCCAGAAGTGCAGTCTGTCATGCAGAGACGACAATGCCACTGGAAATTTATTGCTCCCAGAGCCCCCTGGCAAGGTGGGTTCTACGAACGTATGATAGGGACTGTCAAGAAATGTTTAAGGTAGACCTTGCATCGACAGAAAATTAGTTACTCCGAACTCCAAACACTCGTCGTGGAAATTGAGGCGCGAGTCAACAATCGCCCATTAACTTACCTATCAGATGATTTCTCACAGAGAGTCTCTGAGTCCCTCGCATTTAATACATGGAGGCCTGCTGAGCCCTCTGATACCTTTGGCAGAAGAGGACCCCGTCGACCCTTCCTATGTAACCAGGAGTGACTTAGTAGAAAGTTACCAACATCTCTCGAGAGTAATTGAAAGGTGGAATGAGGTGTGGACTCGAGAGTACCTCACCGCTCTACGAGAGTACCACTATGGAGCTTCGAGCCCCTATAATAAAGTTCAACTTAAACCAGGAGACCTAGTACTAGTTGACAGTGATGGACCAAGGTCAGAATGGCCTATAGGCAAAATTGTTGCTATCCACCCAGATCACCAAGGCATCCTGAGAGTAGTACGGGTTTTGTGCCAAGGCACTACTACCCTAATTAGAGAAGTTGGTACCTCTCGAATTAGCAGAACGAGTGTTTATCAGAACCAGCTTCACCAACAGTTTCCGAGGACAACAATTCTGATCCACCGAGCACCCGCCCCACTAGAGCAGCTGCTCAACAATGTAAACGGAAACTACAAGCCTATTATAGCTCTGACTGAGAGCAAATAATTTACCATCCAATTTGAGTAATCATGATGATACTGTGTTGTGATGTCTAGTAACAAATCAGTTACAGTCACAATGACCAGACATTCACCTCACAGTGGATTCTCAGTTACTTAAATTGTATGATTTAATCATTAATTTGTTTGTGTAGGCTATTAACTATGACATTAAATTCCATGTTTTCAAATTCTTCTATGTCCTTGACAATTACGGGACATCCGTTATGTGTGTACTAACATACTAACATACAAACCTTAATACTAACTTCGGGATAGGTACGTCAGTACTCAACATGGCACTGCGACCCTAGTTTTCTCCCCCAGAGTTATGTTGGAAATTTCCAACACTAATAACTACTATTGTAATATAATAAATTATCTAGTAACAGTTTTATTTGTTACGATCGAATGCTATGGAGAGTATAAAATCATCTCCATTTCTCGTTTGAGATCATTTATCGAGAATATGATAATTATTAAATCCCTATAATTGCAACCCAGTTCCTATTAATGCATTTCATCCATAATTGCGCGGAAAATAATTATTCGTGATTAATAATTTCTGTGGTGAATACGGAGTGGGTGAGGGAGGAGGCAGACACCATTACACAGGGGGCAGCCCTGGCGTGGAGAGTGGCAAGACGCATGGTGGTGACTGGGGACTTCTTATCGACAAGAATTACGTTGATACCCAGTTAACAAGTAACAATTACTTATCCACGTGTTCTCTAGTGCCCAGCAGTTAATAACGCGTCAACAATTGAAGCCACGACCGT
>WNGS01028583.1:12792593-12875609 GCA_020271785.1 Procambarus virginalis | reverse complement strand
TTATTATAATTTATAATTATAATAAATTCATACCCATTTTTAGCAAGCTTGAGAGAAAGCGATCGCAAATTACAACTTTAAAGACTCATCAATGGGTAAGTTGTTATGTAAAAACTTTTTGTATATATTTTTTAAGCATTCTTTTATTACTAATAATTAGTGAAATATAACTTGAACTGTGCAGTAAACCATGACATGTGCACTGTACAGTACCACGACATGTGCACTGTGCAGTAAACCACGACATGTGCACTGTGCAGTAAACCACGACATGTGCACTGTGCAGTAAACCATGACATGTGCACTGTGCAGTAAACCACGACATGTGCTCTGTGCAGTAAACCATGACATGTGCACTGTGAAATAAACCATAAAAAGTGTACTTTCCAGTAAACCAAGACATGTGCACAGTCCAGTAAACAACATGTGCACTGTGCAGTAAACCCTAGCATGCACTGTGCAGTAAACCATAACATGTGCAGTAAACCACGTCATTTGCACTGTGCAGTAAACCATAACGTGTGCACTGCACAGTAAACAAAACATGTGCAGTGTGCAGTAAACCACGAAAATTGCACTGTGCAGTAAACCATGACATATACACTGTGCAGTAAACCATGGCAGGTGCACTGTGCAGTAAACCATGGCATGTGCACTGTGCAGTAAACCATGGCATGTGCACTGTGCAGTAAACCATAACATGAGCAGTGTGCAGTAAACCAAAATATGTGCAGTGTGCAGTAAACCATAACAAGTGCAGTGTGCAGTAAACCATGGCATGTGCACTGTGAAGTAAACCATAGCATGTGCACTGTACAGTAAACCATAACATGTGCACTGTGCAATAAACCATAACATGTGCACTGTGCAGTAAACTATAACACGTACAATGTGCAGTAAATCACGACATTTGCATTGTGCAGAAAACCATGACGCGTGCACTGTGCAGTAAACCACGACACTTGCACAGTACAGTAAACCATGGCATGTTTACTGTGCAGTAAACTATAACATGTGCACTGTGCAATAAACCAAGAACAGCATAATGTGCATCACAGCTGGATGAGTCGACTTTACTGGCCAATGAATCTTTGCTTCTCGCTTATGTGCGCCTTATAAAAAATTAAAGTTTGACCAACGAAGCGTTATTTGTAAGCCAACCAGGAACAGACGCTAAAATAGTCAGTATTTCGAGTCGCTGACCAGGTCAATAAATAACATTAAATGTCACTTTCTTACATACTTGCTTGTGCAACTGATGCACGCCTGTAGTGCCTGCTCGCTGTCCTGGTTTTGTTGCTTATTTGAAAAGCAATAAGTTCCTCTTATTCACTGAGGAACCTAACCTAACCTAACCTAACCTAACCTAACCTAACCTAACCTAACCTAACCTAACCTAACCTAACCTAACCCAACCCAACCCAACCCAACCCAACCCAACCCAACCCAGTACAGTACAGTACAGTAAACCATGACTTGTGCACTGTGCAGTAAACCACAACTTTAGCACTGTGCAGTAAAGCATGACATGTGCACTGTGCAGGAAACCATGACACGTGAACAGTGCAGTATACTATAACGTGCACTGTGCACTAAATCATAAAATATGCACTATTCAGTAAACCATGACATGTTTACTGTGCAGTAAACTATAACATGTGCACTGTGCAGTAAACCACGACATGAGCACTGTGCAGTAAACCATGACATATACACTGTGTAGTAAACTATTTCAAAGACACTGTGCATTAACCTTAACATGTGCACTGTCCAGAAACCATGACATGAGCACTGTGCAGTACACAATGACATGTGCACTGTGCAGAAAACCATGACATGTGCACTGTGCGGTAAACCATGACATGTGCACTGTGCCGTAAACCATAGCATGTGCAATGTGCAGTAAGCCATTACATGTGCACTGTGCAGTTAACCATGAGATGTGCACTGTGCAATAAACCATGGCATGTGCACTGTGCAGTAAACCATGACGTGTGCATTGTGCAGTAAATCATAACGTGTGCACTGTTTAATAATCCATAACATGTGCACTGTGCAGTAAACCATGATATGCGCACTGTGCCATAAACCACGACATGTGCACTGTGCAGTAAACCATAACATGTACACTGTGAAGTAAACCATGATATGTCTACTGTGCAGTAAACCATGATATATTTACTGAGCAGTAAACCATGACTTGGTCACTGTGCAGTAAACAATAGCAAGTGCACTGTGCAGTAAACCATGATATGTTTACTGTGCAGTAAACCATGATATGTTTACTGAGCAGTAAACCGTGACTCGGGCACTGTACAGTAAACAATAACATGTGCACAGTAAAGAAAACCATGACATGTGCACCGTGCAGTAAACCATAACATGTGCACTGTGTAGTAAAGCATGACATGTACACCCTGCAGTAAAGCATGGCATGTGTACTGCAGTAAACCATGACATGTACACCCTGCAGTAAGCATGGCATGTGTACTGCAGTAAACCATGACATATGCTATGTGTAGTAAACCATGACATGTGAACTGTGCAGTAACTACATGTGTAGTGTGCAGTAAACCACATGTGCTCTGTGCAGTGAACCGTGACATGTGGAGTGTGCAGTAAACCACGACATGTGCACTGTGCAATAAACAATGAAATGCGAACTGTGCAGTAAACTATGACATGTGCACTGTGCAGTAAACCATGACATGTGCACTGAGCAGCAAACAATGACATGTGCACTGTGCAGTAAACAATGACATGTACACTGTGCAGTAAACTATGACATGTGCACTGTGCAGTAAATCATAACATGTGCACTGTGCAGTAAACCATAACATGTGCAGTGTGCAGTAAACCATACCATGCTCACTGTGTCATGACATGTGCACTGTACAGTAAACCATGAAAGTAAACTTGTTGGAGATTTCGAGGATTAGTATCCCCGCGGCCCGGTCTCTGGCCAAGCAACCTGGTTGCTGGTCTGATCAGTCATGTTGTTCGATGCAGCTGCTCACAGCCTCACAGACGGACCGTCATGTATGTATGTTAGCGTTACGTATTACGTGTGTGACCCGGGTTCTACGTACGTGCATATGTGTAAACGCTCCTGCTTGTTTTTTGTTTTTTTCCATTCAGTGCGCATCAAAGCATTTTAAATAATATTGTTGCTTTTTTATTTTAAGATTAAAAGTTCATTCGCCTAAAAGCCTTCCTGTTATTTTTCTGCACAGGTTTTCTTTTTATTTTTCCTTTTACTTGGAACTCATAACTTTCTTTTAATAATTCTATATAGATTCTAAATTTAAGAGAAACAATGGGAAAGTAGACAAATCAAAGAATATATGTCAACAATAGTATGTAGAATATCTGAAATATGGATTTATTCAAGCACCGAGCATCCCAACTTCTTCCAATGTGTATAACATGGGAGAGAGTTTTCTCTAACAGGAGAGTGAAATCTTCCAGATTGACAGAGCATTTGAGAAAGAACACTCTGACAAGGTAAAGAAGAAATTATACTTTTATCTATTCGTTCGAGATAAATTTCAAGAGTACCCAACACTTTCAAACATGTTTTCTAGTTACTTGTAGTGAAACAGGGATGGTTTTCTTGCATCATGCAACATTTCACTGTAATTGCTAAGATTGGCAAGCCACACATTATGCATGAAGAGCTCATCCTGCCTGCAGTAAGGGTTTCAGTATGGCTTCCCATAATTCATTGCACGATAGAATTAAGACAATTACTCTCTGCTGAAATACTGTGCAAGGACTCAGAGTTGAATAGGGTAAGAACGCAGAAACCATTTTGTCCAGCAAACTAAGAACAGCATAATGTGCATCACAGCTGGATGAGTCGACTTTACTGGCCAATGAATCTTTGCTTCTCGCTTATGTGCGCCTTATAAAAAATTAAAGTTTGACCAACGAAGCGTTATTTGTAAGCCAACCAGGAACAGACGCTAAAATAGTCAGTATTTCGAGTCGCTGACCAGGTCAATAAATAACATTAAATGTCACTTTCTTACATACTTGCTTGTGCAACTGATGCACGCCTGTAGTGCCTGCTCGCTGTCCTGGTTTTGTTGCTTATTTGAAAAGCAATAAGTTCCTCTTATTCACTGAGGAACCTAACCTAACCTAACCTAACCTAACCTGACCTGACCTGACCTGACCTGACCTGACCTGACCTGACCTGACCTGACCTGACCTGACCGACCTGACCTGACCTGACCTGACCTGACCTGACCGAATATCTTTAACATTCATTGATTCATTCATCACCAACATCTGGTTGCAAAACAACATAATGACTGCTTGCACAACTAATTGCACACTCCTTATTTCAGGTAATACTAGTAAAGCTCACACTCTCAAAGACCGACTTTTCAGGATGCTTGGTGCTAAGTATGATAACAATTTAGAATGTTTTCTATTTCGTACTGACGTTAGCTTGCTGTCAAAAGGCAACTGTTACGATGCTTTTGCGAACTTTCCGACGCTGTTGTCGAGTATTTTAAAAAAGATACTGTCCCCACCTTTAAACTAAGAACGATTACGTCTGCTGTTGTTTTATCAGACATATTTGCTAAGTTTATTTAGATAAATATGCAGTTGCAGGAAAATTAGGGGGTTTATCACCGAAAAAATTCGGGAAAAAATCGTAATATTTTGAAATATTTATCAAAATACTACATAGTTCTGGCAACACTCTGGTGCAATCAGAATGCTTTTACGATATAAATTGACGTATTTATGGCACATTTCCATGCGTAATTGTGCAGAATCCGGTGCCCCGCAGCTGTGGCGCGCCGAAGGTATTCCGTCGTAAGTTCTAAACGTCAATTTTTTCGTAATAACGTCGTAAATAACTCTGTATGTATGAAGAGTAAATATACACTCCTTGGCAACTCTTTCATCCCTCGTGGGGATGAGCTGGCCACCAACCCTCAGTCACCTGGCGTGTTTTGTTCAATGTAGACGTTTTGTCGATGCGCGCTCCATTCTCGCTCTTGGAATAGCGCATTCTTATGTTTAGTACACAATGACATATATAGATGAAGCGTTAGAAGATAAGAGCAGCAAATCTGGCACTCGGTCCCCGTCTTTATCAGTAAAAGAAAGCCGCTTTAGCTCGGAGAAGAGTGGCAGATGCTGGTGAGGTGTGAGGCTGGACACTGACACTTCCTCAACCTTCCTCAACCTCCCTCAACCTTTCTCACACACCTTCCTAGACCTCCCTCCCTCCAACAAGCCAAGACAGGCTCCTGATGAAGGTGATACAGCAATCATGCAGGTGCCAGTGAGTGCCCATTGCAGTGCCACCTTGAGGACCCACAATTCGGACCAATTATAATAGGTTAGTATGTTTTAGTGTTATAATTGGATATTTTGTAATAAATAATTGTAATATATATGTGCAGGCATATATATATATATATATATATATATATATATATATATATATATATATATATATATATATATATATATATATATATATATATATATATATATATTTATATGGATTTTTTTTTATTTTTTTTCCGTTTGTTATCAGGGAATTTGCATGGAACTTACACACCTTGCTGAACGGATGCCTATCTGCAAGGGTGCCAATTATGAACGAAATTGGTCCACGTCAAGCTCGGCTACAGGTGGCCAAACTTTGATCTTATTTTACTCAGGTAAAGAAATTTTCAACTTCAAGGTGTCTCACAGCTTTCATTTTTTAATCAATTTACATGCAAATTACACCTTATATGTAGAGTTTGTGCTTCTATAATTTGTATAAAACATTTTAGTCCAAAGTCAATTTATTGATTTTATAAATATTGAAAACCATCATATATTGCAGATTTTTGGAAAGGGAACTTTGAATAATTGTACTATTGCACTAAACACTTTTTTTTATAAAACTTTCTAATGAAATCCTTTATTACATGCTAATGTGACATCTGATTGTTATAAACATGATTTTAGTTAACACATGTGTTCCTAGACATTTTTCGAAAATGTTGAAAAATTCGTTGCATAATACGTTTTTTTTTTCTCCCTTTCCTTTTAGGTTGTGATGCTGAAACTTGGACCACTTGCAGCCCTTTCCTTCACCATCTTCCAAATAAATTTTTAAGAAAATTGAATAACTTTTAATTTTCCGTCATAAACCCCCTTTGCTAAGACTAGGGAGATAATCTCTACGTCTATTTCAAAATTGTACATTTTCAAGCGGAGAATTTTCCTTCTCGAGATGAACTCTTATCTCAGCTATTGAGAACTAGAAAAGAAAAGAAAAGGGAGCCTAACGAGGGTAATTTGCGTCTTTATTGTGACCATTTACACATGTTGCGTATAGATATGTCAGAGTGATTTGAGGATACCATATTGATATTTACCTTGCTGGGGCTCACTTGAGGATACCGTATTGATGCCTGCCAGGTTGGTGCTCACTGGAAAATACTATATTGATGCCTGCCTTGTTGGGGCTCACTGGAAGATACCGTATTGAGGCCTGCCTTTCTTTGGCTCAGTGGAAGATACCCTAATGATGTCTGCCTTGCAGGGGCTCACTGGAAGATACCCTATTGATGTCTGTCTTGCTGGGCCTCAGTGGAAGATACCGATTTGAGGCCTGCTTTGCTGTGGCTCAGTGCAAGATACCCTATTAATGTCTGCCTTAATTGGGTTAACTGGAAGGTACCGAATTGAGGCCTGCCTTGCTGGGGCTCATTGGAAAAAACCGTATCAATGTCTGCCTTCCTTGGGCTCACTGGAAAATGCCGTATTGATGTCTTCTTTGCTGGGGCTCACTGGAAGATACCGTATTGATGTCTGCCATGCTGGGGCTCACTGGAATAAACCATATTGATGCCGGCCTTACTGGGACGCACTGGAAAATACCTGTGTTGGGAGCCTAGAGTATGTTGAGTGAGATAATATAGTTTGGCATATAGCAGTCCGTTAGTGCTGCATCTCACTTACTCTAGCACTCCTCTCGGGTCTTTCTCTCCCCTTCCTGGATGTCACTGTCTACCCAGGGGAGCACTTTAGTCGCCCACGGGGTTATAGTTCCCTGAACCCGGCCTTGCCCTCGTGGCAAGTAAGGTAAGCCGACCGCTCCCGTGTCTTCATCCAAAGTGCTCATAGACATGAAGACCTTTCACTCGGCCGGCCTGCCCACCACACAGGTACCATGTTTAAAGGTTGCCAATTTGTACTCACTTTAGGCTAGAATTCTTCTTGTCACAGTGGTATATTCGTTATAGTCCATTACTTATTCAATATTGTTTTAGTGCTCATTAAACCTCTGACAANAGATGGCGCTGTTTTTTAAAAACGCATGTGTTTACCTGTCGCGGGGGTGGCATCTATATAGTAGGTATATAAAAAGATGCGCCTTTTCGAATCCAACGTTGTGTCAAATTTCAAAGCAATCGGTGAAGAACTTTCGGAGATTACGGAGTGTGTGTTGCTCTTACGTCCAACAGATGGTGCTGTTTAAAAAAAAAAAACATGTTTTTTTTCTTGTCACAGGCGAAGCATTGTATATAATAGATATATAATAAGACGCGCCTATTCGAATGCAACGTTGTGTCAAAATTTCCAAGCAATCGGTAAAGAGTTTTCGAAGATTTCCCTAATATATAAAGCACAGTTTTCAGAAAAATCATGTTTTTTTTACCGCCACAGACGTGACATCTATATAGTATGTACATAAAACCTGGCTGGATGCGAATGGAACATTGTGTTAAAATTTGAAAGGAATCGGTGAAGAACTTTCGGAGATTAGCGATTATGCACAAACGAACATTTCCATTTTGATTTATATAGATTGCTCTGTGCGCTTTTCTGTTTGTTTTCACTTTTATGTTACATTGCTCTGTTCGCCATGTTATCTTGGTTATGGTTCTTCTGTGTTCCCTGTTATTCTGAGAGTTTCTGTGAGGTGTTACTCTGTTATATGTTGTATTTCTGTATTAAGTGTTTGTTGATGTTTGGTGCGGTTCTCTTTTTTTTTTTTTTTTGGTGCCTCAGTGACTTTTATGTTGTATTTACCTTGTTTTATAAATAAAAAGAAAAACATTCCAGAATATCGTCGGCGGGCTTTCCTAACTGGCAGCAGGGCAATCACAGGGCTCCCCACTTCTTACCATACAAAACTGTCCAATCGGCATCAGGCACTGAGACCTATCCAACCAGAGCAGTCCCCTCTGGGTAACGTGATGCCGTAACGACATGACTACGTCACGGGAGAGGCTAGTCAGGAAAAGGGGACCCTTGTAACCATCCATAGTCCTTGTCATAACTGCGACACTCACAGTACCACATGATTCTGATTCTGGATTTTAACTCCCTGGAGTTAACTAGTTGCTGTTTCTCCTTGCTGTAATTGCAAATGAGTGAATCACACGACGGCTGTTGTGTTAGCAATACCATTCTGTTGACAGGAACTCTCCAACGACACCCAACAAGGCATTTCTGAGTTTCATATTAACGATACTCGACTTAGTGCTCACACTATGTGCACTCATGAGAGTCTCAACTGTCGGTGTGCACACGCAGTACACACAATAAGACATCAGGTCTGATCTATTCTCTCACACATACACTCACCATTTACTCATCTCTGAGTACCCTAGGCAGTGCCCAACCACTAAGACTGGACAACAGAGTGAAGGTCTCACTTCATGCAGGTCGGCGTTCAATCCCAGACCGTCTAAGTCGTTGGACACCATTCCTTCTCCCCATCCCATCCCAATACCTTATCCTCAGTGCTTTATTGTCATAATGGCTTAGTGACTTCTGATAATAATTAAAATAATGATTTCATCTTTTATCCATCACTTACTCTCCGTGTAATAATCTGTCATGCACCCTTTACACACTGTTAATATTCTGCGATAGAACACTAGCTCACTACTCACAATATACTCACCATTTCAACAAAATCCTCCAAATCAACTGGCCGATTCCAGCTGGTCGTTCCTGTAATGAGCGAGACCTGAAAACTCTTCGCATTTGTAATATTTACTGTTACAAAGGTCTTCCAAAAACTTGTGACGCTGGAGTCACAGTGTTTGGAAACATATGTTGACACACAAGATTGCTAAAGTTTTATTGACAATAAATTGGAATGCCTATAACCATGGATGGTAGTACACCATATGGACTGTTGAACCAACAAACACCCACCATTTGTACAATTAATTATGTAGGAGGTTCGTGAAACAAGACAACGAGTAAACCTAATTTTGCTAGGCCTATTATATTACATTCGTGTATTAAATTACCTATATTGCCTAAATTAAGTGCCTATATCTATCATGGTAATCATAGGTACTAGACGGTTTGGATGCTGGGTGAGTCATAACAGACAGATCTTGAGGCAGTTTAAGACTTTTTTTTAAATGATCCTATATTTTCAGAAAATGTTGATGGTGATTAATGATGGTTCCAGGAGTTGGCTGCGTGGCTCAGCGTCTACGGTCATCACAGCAGCAGGTGGATACATGTATACTAGGCCCTGCCAACAGGTGCCATTACAGCCGCAGGTGGTTACATGTATACTAGGCCCTGCTACCAGAGTCATCACAGCCGCAGGTGGATACATGTATACTAGGTCATGCCACCAGGTGCCATCACAGCCGCAGGTGGATACATGTATACTAGGCCCTGCCACCAGGTACCATCACAGCCGCAGGTGGATACATGTATACTAAGTCCTGCCACCAGGTGCCATCACAGCCGCAGGTGGATAAATGTATACTAGGCCCTGCCAGAAGGGTCACCACAGCCGCAGGTGGACACTTGTTTACTCGGCCTTGCCACTAGGGTCATCACAGCCGCAGGTGGATACATGTATACATGATACATGTATACACGACCCTGTGTTACGTAGTGATCTCGTGTGTAACAATCATTAGGCAATTTCGGCTCAAGTATTTAGTTACAAACAATCATAACAGGTTGGTTGGCTCAGTGACACCTCTCACAACATAACGGAATATTTGTCGACCAAACTCTTTATTCAGACCCAGTTGTTCCGGATACGACCAAAAACGCAGTCAGTTTACAGTCGAAATGTTCCGGATTCGATTCTCGGGCTGGACTCAAACGTTTGAATATAATTTCACAGACTTGATACCTCTGTTCACCTAGCGGTTAATAGGTACACCGGACGTTAGGTAGTTGTGAGTTGTATCCTTCAAAGCGTCCACAGTTGGTCAAGGCAGCCCCCGACAAGCCTCATTGCAGGCTTCCTGTCCCCAATAACTGAAAACCATTCGAGGTGAATTGTTAATTGATCAAACCGTAACACTCTCAGGCCTGGATAATTGTTCATGGGCCTCGGAGTGTTGTGGATAAAGTTACTGATTCCTCTGGAGGACAGTGCCGGGGACCCAGAGGAGACCCGCGGACCCGGTACAGACCCGGGGACCAAAAGGAGGGGTGACAAAAAGAGAAGACCCGGGGACAAAAAGTAGATCCGGAACCCAGAGGAGACCCACGGACCAAGAGGAGATACGGGGATCCAGAGGAGACCGAGTGACCCAGAAGAGACTGAGGACCAAGAGGAGACCCGGGGACCCAGAGGAGACACAAGACCCAGAGAAGACCCGAGGACCCAGAGGAGACCACGGACCCAGAGAAGACCCGGGAGCCCAGAGGAGACCCACGGACCCAGAGGAGACCCGGGGACCCAGAGGCCACCGGGGAAAATAAAGGAAACCCAGAGACCAAGAGGAGACCCAGAGGACCCAAAGGAGACCTAGGGACCGCAAAGAGACCCTCGGACCCAGACGAGACCCGGGGACACAGAGGAGACCCTGGGACCCAAAAGAGACCCAGGGATCTAGAGGAGACCCGATGACTAGAGGAGACCATAGGAGACAAGGATACCCAGAGGAGACTCAGGGACCCAGAGGAGATCCAGAGAACCAGAAGAGCCACGGAGACCCAAAGAAGACCACGGAACCCAGAGGAGACCCTGGGACACAGAGAAGACCGGGACCCAGAGACGACCCGGGGACCAAGGATGACCCGGGGACCCAGAGGAGACCCGGGGACCCAGAGGAGACCGGGGACCCAGAGGAGACCCGGGGACCCAGAGGAGACCCGGGGACCCAGAGACAACCGGGGACCAAGGAGGACCCGGGGACCCAGAGGAGACCGGGGACCCAGAGGAGACCCGGGGACCCAGAGGAGACCCGGGGACCCAGAGGAGACCCGGGGACCCAGAGGAGACCCGGGACCCAGAGGAGCACAGGGACCAGAGGAGACCGGGGACCCAGAGGAGACCCGGGGACCAGAGGATGACCCGGGGACCCAGAAGAGACCCGGGGACCCAGAGGAGACCCGGGACCCAGAGGAGACCCGGGGACCCAGAGGAGACCCGGGGACCCAGAGGAGACCCGGGGACCCAGAGGAGACACGGGGACCCAGAGGAGACCCGGGACCCAGAGGAGACCCTGGGACACAGAGGAAGACCCGGGGACCCAGAGGAGACCCGGGGACCCAGAGGAGACACAGGGACCCAGAGGAGACCCGGGGACCCAGAGGAGACCCTGGGACACAGAGAAGACCCGGGGACCCAGAGGAGACCCGGGGACCCAGAGGAGACACAGGGACCAAGGATGACCCGGGACCCAGAGGAGACCCGGGGACCCAGAGGAGACCCGGGGACAAGGTCTGCAACATGTCTCCACCTCTGGGGTCATCCCAGAGTACAAACACCACTTGCTTATCGACCAGAATCAAGTTAAAGAAAGCTGACTCCCTATCACAGAGCTCTAGCACAAAGGTGACATCCTATCAATGAGCTCTAGCACAAAGGTGACATCCTATCAACGAGCTCTAGCACAAAGGTGACATCCTATCACGGAGCTCTAGCACAAAGGTGACACCCTATCACGGAGCTGTAGCACAAAGGTGACATCTTAGATGGAGCTTTAGCATATAGGTGACATTCTTACACGTAGCTCTTGCACGAAGGTGACATTCTTACACGGAGCTCTAGCACAAAGGTGACATTCTTACACGGAGCTCTAGCACAAAGGTGACATTCTTACACAGAGCTCTAGCACAAATGTGACATTCTTACACGGAGCTCTAGCACAAAGGTGACAATCTTACAACGAGCTCTAGCACAAAGGTGACAATCTTACACGGAGCTTTAGCACAAAGGCCACAATCTTACACGGAGCTCTATCACAAGGGTAACAACCTAACTCAGAGCTTTAACACAAAGGTAACAACCTAATGCAGAGCTTTAACACAAAGGTAACAACCTAACACAGAGCTCTAACACAAAGGTAACAACCTAACACAGAGCTCGAACACAAATATAACAACCTAACACAGAGCTCTAACAGGAAGAATAAATTTTCTGAACTTTGAGTTATGATTTGGATGCTGTGTTATCATATATTATCACACATGACCCCTTCCCGTCCCAAAGAAAAAATGAGTTAAAAAATAAAGAAATAAATATATAATAATAATAATAATAATAATAATAATAATAATAATAATAATAATAATCTATATAAATAAAATTGGAAATGTTCGTTTGTTCAAAATCGCTAATCTCCGAAAGTTCTTCATCGATTACCTTGAAATTTTCACACAACGTTCCATTCGCATCCGAGCAGATTTTTATATACATACTATATAGATGTCACGTCTGTGACGGGAAAAAAACATGTTTTTTTTTTAAAGCTGTGTTTTTAAAGTGAGGGAAATCTTCGAAACCACTTTACTGATTTCTTTGAAATCTTGACACAATATTGCATTCGAATAGGCGAGTGTTTTCATATACCTACTATATATATGCCTCACCTGCAACAGGAAAAAACATGCTTGTTTTTAAAAACGGCGCCATCTGTTGGACGCCGTTTTTGTGAGCAACACACACTGTAATATCCGAAAGTTCTTCACCGATTGCTTTGAAATTTTGACACAACGTTCCTTTCAAATACGTGCGTGTTTGATATACCTGCTATTTAGATGCCACACCTGTGACAGGTAAAACCATGCATTTTTTAAAACAGCGTTATCTGTTGCACGTAAGAGCAACATACAATTTACAGGATATGTTATGATTCAATTCCAATGTTTCCGATTGCATTGATATATTGAATTTGCATAGATTTTGATTTATTTAAATTTTTGAATTATTGTTTTGTGACATTAAAAATTAATTAATTATTTGTGACATTGTGTTGGAATTGAGCTGTGTTGTTTACGATAGCGTTCATTTCGTGGATGTAGCTTATTTGTTTGCTTTTTCATTGTTTTTCATTCGTTTTTTTGAACTGTTCTTTTTTCAGTGCAACTGGTGATGAAAATGAGCTGTGTCGATTGATCGGCATTCGAATTTAAATATTTCGTTAGTATTTTTTGTTCTTGTTTTGAAAACAAGAAAATCGACATCACGTTTATTTCACAGCTGCAAATATGCAACAAACAGCTGTGAATCCACCAGCTACAACGTTAACTGTTTTTTCACATTATGTCAAAATGACACGTTTGCGAAAAAAATTGCTGTATTCGGAAGTGTCTATGTATTACACATGGAATGCCAGTAGAAAATCAGTTGAACGACGTGAACGAGGAGAGCGAGTCGACAGACAACCTGGCATATTCAAACAAACTACGATATGCAGACTGTACACCGTGCATTCAAATCAAGATGAATGCTTCTTTCTTCACAAGCTGTTGGTAAATGTGCCCGGTCCAACATCTTTCCAGCAATTGAGTTTTGTCAGCAGTGACACATGCCGTAGAGCATGTCAACCTCTGAATTTATTGGAGAACGACCGACACTGGGATGTATGCATTAATGACGCGTCCAACACGTCACATCCAAATCAAATTCGTGCATTGTTTGCAATCATATTGACCACCGGTTCTCCTTCATCTCCAACAGAGGACGGGAGAAACGCAAATCGCACATGGCTGAAGATATTGTCCATCGAATACACAAGGAAAATTCAAATATGAACATGAATTTTACAGCAGAAATCTACAACAAAGCGTTGATAATGATGGAAGATTTGTGCTTACAAATCGCGAACAAAGTTCTCAATCAATTGGAAATGCCATCACTAAATCGATCTGCTGCTGCTTCGTTCAATGTAGAATTGCGTCGTGAACAAAAATTACAACACGGGTGATCTTTTATCGTATGTGCAATCATATACTCTTAAGCTAACGCTTGAGCGAAAAGGAATTTACGATCAAATAATTCAAACTGTCAATAACGGGTTTGGAGAAATCTTCTTAGATGCTCCAGGAGGAACTGTATAATTTTTCTAATTAGATTGATTTCGGCAGCAATTCGATCCCAAATTGGCCTAACTTTAGATCTTGCATCGTCCGGAATAGCTGCGACATTGCTACCATATGGAAGAACTGATAATTCGGCTTTGAGATTGCCATTGAACATACATTTCATTGAAACTCCCACGTGCAACATTTCCAAAGCATCTGGCATGGGAAAAGTATTGCAGAAATGTAACCTTATTGTTTGGGATGATTGCACAATGGCCCACAAAAAATCGCTCGAGGTTCCTAATCGATCATTGCAAGATTTGCATGGAAACATCAGACCATTTGTGAACGCATTAATATTGCTTGCAAGAAATTTCATGCAAACCTTACCTGTGATTCCTCAATCGACATCAGCGGACGAAATATATGCTTGCCTGAAATACTCTACTTTGTGTTGCCATGTAAAGATGTTAAAATTAAGTACAAATATCCGTGTCCAACTGTAAAACGACTCTTCAGCTGAGATATTCTCACATCAATTTCTGGAAATTTGGAACGGAAACGTGCCGGTTGATCTAACCTTAGGACGAATTTCATTGCCTCAAAACTTCTACAGTTTAGTGACGTCAAAAGAGAATGGGTTGAAGAAGTATTTCCCAATATTCAAACCATATAAGAATCACGATTGGCTGAGTGAACGAGCTGTTCTGTGGCCAAGAACAAAGACGTCTAAGAACTTAAAAATATTATTCAGTCTAACATACAAAGCAAGGCAGTCACATACAAGTCCGTCGACACTGTGGTGGAAGCAAATGAAGTGGTTAGTTATCCAACAGAATATTTTAATTCACTCGATCTGCCAGGGATATCACCACACGTACTGCAATTAAAAATTGGCGTGCCAATTATCATGTTACGAAATATCAACCAGCAAAAGCTTAGCAACGTCACGCGGCTTGGCAGTAAAAAATTATTCAGCAACGTGGTAGAAGCAACAATCTTGACAGGCCCTTTCAAAGGTGAAGATGTCTGCATTCCTCACATTCATATGATTCCAACGGAATTGCCATTTCAATTTAAGAGATTAAAATTCCCAATTCGATTGGCGTTTGCAATCACCATCAATAAAGCTTAGGGCCAATTTTTAGAATTGTTCGGTTTAGATCTAGATACGGATTGTTTCTCATATGGTTTCTCACTTTTCTTTCTTTTCCATTCTTTTCCACTTTCTTTTTCTGAAACACTGTGTTTTTCATGTGAGGGAAATCTTCGAAACCTCTTTACCGATTGCTTTGAAATTTTGACACAACGTTGATTTCGAATACTACACGTCTTTTTATATATCTACTATTTACATACCTCCTCTGTGAATGGAAAAAACATGCTTTTATTTGAAAAAACAGCTCCATCTGTTGGATGTAAGAGCAACACACGCTGTAATCTCCGTAGGTTCTTCATCGATTGCTTTGAAATTTTGACACAACTTTGCTTTCGATTAGGCGAGTCTTTTTATATATCTACTACATAGATGCCACCTCTGTGACAGGTAGAAAGATGCGTTTTTGAAAAACAGCGTCATCTGCTGCTCATAAGATCAATATATGCTATAAGAAATATGTTATGATTCCATTTCAATGTTTCCGATTTCACTGATAAATTGAATTTTCATAAATTTCGATTCATTTTAATTTTGATTTAATTATTTTGTGTGACATTCCATAGGAATTGAGATGTCTTGTTTACCATACTGTTCATTTCGTGAGTATAGTTTATTTTTTTTATTTTTCCATTTTTTTTAATTTCCTTTTTTGAACTGTTCTTCTTAAATTTCAGTGATGGGAACATCTGGGGCCAGATTTACGAAGCAGTTATGCAAGTACTTACGAACGTGTACATCGTTTCTCAATCTTTAATGGCTTTGGTTACATTTATTAAACAGTTTACAAGCATGAAAACCTGCCCATCAACTGTTGTTATTGTTATAAACAGCCTCCTGGTGCTTCGGAGCTCATTAACTGTTTAATAATTGTAAACAAAGCTGTCAAATATTGTAATATGGTGTACAGGTTCGTAAGTGTTTGTGTAACTTCTTCGTGAATCTAGCCCCAGATCATTTGATGTTCTCAATTTTCTGATGGGAACATCAGATCATTTGATCATCAGACGAGGGAGTGGGGAATTGTAGGAAGGACAAGGGGGACGGGAGTGGGGGATGGTGGGGAGCACGAGGGGAATGGAGAATGGTTGGGAGGACAAGGGGATAGGGGAGTGGGTGATAGTGGGAAGGACGAAGGGACGGGGGAGGGGGGAATGGTACGGAGGACGAGGGGACAGAGGAGTGGTAGATAGTGGGAAGGACAATGGGATGGTGGTGTGGGGAATGGTTAGGAGGACGAGGGGATGCTGGAGTGGAGGATGAAGGGGAGGAAAAAGGGACGAGAGAGTGATGAATGGTTGGGAAGACGAGGGAACGGGGCAGGGGGGGGGGGGAATGGTGGGGAGGATTGGGAGACAGGGATAGGTTGCTGTGGCCGGGTACAGCTAGTAATAATAATAATAATAATAATAATAATAATAATAATAATAATAATAATAATAATAATAATAATAATAATAATAAAAATGTCAAGATATAACATTTAAACATCATTAAAAACTGGTCAAGATACCAAGAGTATGATGCACTTTAAAGTGCATCATAAGTGCAAACTTTGCTCGGCGTCTCACAATTTCTGACCACTTACAAAACTTTTACAATTTCACATGGACTGGACTGAAGGTCCAGCACTTCTTGTTCGTGTCCGAAAAAAAGTACAAACCTTTAAGCTGTAACTTCATTTAGGCTAACTATGAAAAACAATTCAGGCTGCATGAACTACGAAGTTCAATAAATATTATTATAAATTATATATTTATTATAATTTATAATTATAATAAATTCATACTCATTTTTAGCAAGCTTTGAGAGAAAGCGATCGCAAATTACACTTTAATTAGTGATCAATATAACTTGTTTGCAAAACCACGACATGTGCACTGTGCAGTAAACCACGACATGTGCACTGTGCAGTAAACCATGACATGTGCACTGTGCAGTAAACCACGACATGTGCTCTGTGCAGTAAACCATGACATGTGCACTGTGAAATAAACCATAAAAAGTGTACTTTCCAGTAAACCAAGACATGTGCACAGTCCAGTAAACAACATGTGCACTGTGCAGTAAACCATGACGTGCACTGTGCCTTAAACCACAACATGTGCACTCTGCAGTAAACCACGACATGTGCAATTTGCGGTAAACCACATGTGTACTGTCCAGTAGACCACATGTACACTGTGCAGTAAACCACATGTGCACAGTCCAGTAAACAACATGTGCACTGTGCAGTAAACCCTTGCATGCACTGTGCAGTAAACCATAACATGTGCAGTAAACCACGTAATTTGCACTGTGCAGTAAACCATAACGTGTGCACTGCACAGTAAACAAAACATGTGCAGTGTGCAGTAAACCACGAAAATTGCACTGTGCAGTAAACCATGACATATACACTGTGCAGTAAACCATGGCAGGTGCACTGTGCAGTAAACCATGGCATGTGCACTGTGCAGTAAACCATGGCATGTGCACTGTGCAGTAAACCATAACATGAGCAGTGTGCAGTAAACCAAAATATGTGCAGTGTGCAGTAAACCATAACAAGTGCAGTGTGCAGTAAACCATGGCATGTGCACTGTGAAGTAAACCATAGCATGTGCACTGTACAGTAAACCATAACATGTGCACTGTGCAATAAACCATAACATGTGCACTGTGCAGTAAACTATAACACGTACAATGTGCAGTAAATCACGACATTTGCATTGTGCAGAAACCATGACGCGTGCACTGTGCAGTAAACCACGACACTTGCACAGTACAGTAAACCATGGCATGTTTACTGTGCAGTAAACTATAACATGTGCACTGTGCAATAAACCAAGAACAGCATAATGTGCATCACAGCTGGATGAGTCGACTTTACTGGCCAATGAATCTTTGCTTCTCGCTTATGTGCGCCTTATAAAAAATTAAAGTTTGACCAACGAAGCGTTATTTGTAAGCCAACCAGGAACAGACGCTAAAATAGTCAGTATTTCGAGTCGCTGACCAGGTCAATAAATAACATTAAATGTCACTTTCTTACATACTTGCTTGTGCAACTGATGCACGCCTGTAGTGCCTGCTCGCTGTCCTGGTTTTGTTGCTTATTTGAAAAGCAATAAGTTCCTCTTATTCACTGAGGAACCTAACCTAACCTAACCTAACCTAACCTAACCTAACCTAACCTAACCTAACCTAACCTAACCTAACCTAACCTAACCCAACCCAACCCAACCCAACCCAACCAACCCAACCCAACCCACCCAACAGTACAGTAAACCATGACTTGTGCACTGTGCAGTAAACCACAACTTTAGCACTGTGCAGTAAAGCATGACATGTGCACTGTGCAGGAAACCATGACACGTGAACAGTGCAGTATACTATAACGTGCACTGTGCACTAAATCATAAAATATGCACTATTCAGTAAACCATGACATGTTTACTGTGCAGTAAACTATAACATGTGCACTGTGCAGTAAACCATGACATGTGCACTGTGTAGTAAACCATGGCATGTGAACTGTGCAGTAAACAACGACATGAGCACTGTGCAGTAAACCATGACATATACACTGTGTAGTAAACTATTTCAAAGACACTGTGCATTAACCTTAACATGTGCACTGTCCAGAAACCATGACATGAGCACTGTGCAGTACACAATGACATGTGCACTGTGCAGAAAACCATGACATGTGCACTGTGCGGTAAACCATGACATGTGCACTGTGCCGTAAACCATAGCATGTGCAATGTGCAGTAAGCCATTACATGTGCACTGTGCAGTTAACCATGAGATGTGCACTGTGCAATAAACCATGGCATGTGCACTGTGCAGTAAACCATGACGTGTGCATTGTGCAGTAAACCATAACGTGTGCACTGTTTAATAATCCATAACATGTGCACTGTGCAGTAAACCATGATATGCGCACTGTGCCATAAACCACGACATGTGCACTGTGCAGTAAACCATAACATGTACACTGTGAAGTAAACCATGATATGTCTACTGTGCAGTAAACCATGATATGTTTACTGAGCAGTAAACCATGACTTGGTCACTGTGCAGTAAACAATAGCAAGTGCACTGTGCAGTAAACCATGATATGTTTACTGTGCAGTAAACCATGATATGTTTACTGAGCAGTAAACCGTGACTCGGGCACTGTACAGTAAACAATAACATGTGCACAGTAAAGAAAACCATGACATGTGCACCGTGCAGTAAACCATAACATGTGCACTGTGTAGTAAACCATGACATGTACACCCTGCAGTAAAGCATGGCATGTGTACTGCAGTAAACCATGACATATGCAATGTGTAGTAAACCATGACATGTGAACTGTGCAGTAAACTACATGTGTAGTGTGCAGTAAACCACATGTGCTCTGTGCAGTAAACCGTGACATGTGGAGTGTGCAGTAAACCACGACATGTGCACTGTGCAATAAACAATGAAATGCGAACTGTGCAGTAAACTATGACATGTGCACTGTGCAGTAAACCATGACATGTGCACTGAGCAGCAAACAATGACATGTGCACTGTGCAGTAAACAATGACATGTACACTGTGCAGTAAACTATGACATGTGCACTGTGCAGTAAATCATAACATGTGCACTGTGCAGTAAACCATAACATGTGCAGTGTGCAGTAAACCATACCATGCTCACTGTGTCATGACATGTGCACTGTACAGTAAACCATGAAAGTAAACTTGTTGGAGATTTCGAGGATTAGTATCCCCGCGGCCCGGTCTCTGGCCAGGCAACCTGGTTGCTGGTCTGATCAGTCATGTTGTTCGATGCAGCTGCTCACAGCCTCACAGACGGACCGTCATGTATGTATGTTAGCGTTACGTATTACGTGTGTGACCCGGGTTCTACGTACGTGCATATGTGTAAACGCTCCTGCTTGTTTTTTGTTTTTTCCATTCAGTGCGCATCAAAGCATTTTAAATAATATTGTTGCTTTTTTATTTTAAGATTAAAAGTTCATTCGCCTAAAAGCCTTCCTGTTATTTTTCTGCACAGGTTTTCTTTTTATTTTTCCTTTTACTTGGAACTCATAACTTTCTTTTAATAATTCTATATAGATTCTAAATTTAAGAGAAACAATGGGAAAGTAGACAAATCAAAGAATATATGTCAACAATAGTATGTAGAATATCTGAAATGTGGATTTATTCAAGCACCGAGCATCCCAACTTCTTCCAATGTGTATAACATGGGAGAAAGTTTTCTCTAACAGGAGAGTGAAATCTTCCAGATTGACAGAGCATTTGAGAAAGAACACTCTGACAAGGTAAAGAAGAAATTATACTTTTATCTATTCGTTCGAGATAAATTTCAAGAGTACCCAACACTTTCAAACATGTTTTCTAGTTACTTGTAGTGAAACAGGGATGGTTTTCTTGCATCATGCAACATTTCACTGTAATTGCTAAGATTGGCAAGCCACACATTATGCATGAAGAGCTCATCCTGCCTGCAGTAAGGGTTTCAGTATGGCTTCCCATAATTCATTGCACGATAGAATTAAGACAATTACTCTCTGCTGAAATACTGTGCAAGGACTCAGAGTTGAATAGGGTAAGAACGCAGAAACCATTTTGTCCAGCAAACTAAGAACAGCATAATGTGCATCACAGCTGGATGAGTCGACTTTACTGGCCAATGAATCTTTGCTTCTCGCTTATGTGCGCCTTATAAAAAATTAAAGTTTGACCAACGAAGCGTTATTTGTAAGCCAACCAGGAACAGACGCTAAAATAGTCAGTATTTCGAGTCGCTGACCAGGTCAATAAATAACATTAAATGTCACTTTCTTACATACTTGCTTGTGCAACTGATGCACGCCTGTAGTGCCTGCTCGCTGTCCTGGTTTTGTTGCTTATTTGAAAAGCAATAAGTTCCTCTTATTCACTGAGGAACCTAACCTAACCTAACCTAACCTAACCTAACCTGACCTGACCTGACCTGACCTGACCTGACCTGACCGAATATCTTTAACATTCATTGATTCATTCATCACCAACATCTGGTTGCAAAACAACATAATGACTGCTTGCACAACTAATTGCACACTCCTTTTTTCAGGTAATACTAGTAAAGCTCACATTCTCAAAGACCGACTTTTCAGGATGCTTGGTGCTAAGTTTGATAACAATTTAGAATGTTTTCTATTTCATACTGACGTTAGCTTGCTGTCAAAAGGCAACTGTTACGATGCTTTTGCGAACTTTCCGACGCTGTAGTCGAGTATTTTAAAACAGATACTGTCCCCACCTTTAAACTAAGAACGATTACGTCTGCTGTTGTTTTATCAGACATATTTGCTAAGTTTATTTAGATAAATATGCAGTTGCAGGAAAATTAGGGGGTTTATCACCGAAAAAATTCGGGAAAAAATCGTAATATTTTGAAATATTTATCAAAATACTACATAGTTCTGGCAACACTCTGGTGCAATCAGAATGCTTTAGAATCCGGTGCCCCGCATCTGTGGCGCGCCGAAGGTATTCCGTCGTACGTTCTAAACGTCAATTTTTTCGTAATAACGTCGTAAATAACTCTGTATGTATGAAGAGTAAAAATACACTCCTTGGCAACTCTTTCATCCCTCGTGGGGATGAGCTGGCCACCAACCCTCAGTCACCTGGCGTGTCTTGTTCAATGTAGATGCTTTGTCGATGCGCGCTCCATTCTCGCTCTTGGAATAGCGCATTCTTACGTTTAGTACACAATGACATATATAGATGAAGCGTTAGAAGATAAGAGCAGCAAATCTGGCACTCGGTCCCCGTCTTTATCAGTAAAAGAAAGCCGCTTTAGCTCGGAGAAGAGTGACAGATGGTGGTGAGGTGTGAGGCGCGACACTGACACTTCCTCAACCTCCCTCAACCTTCCTCAACCTCCCTCAACCTTCCTCAACCTCCCTCAACCTTTCTCACACACCTTCCTAGACCTCCCTCCCTCCAACAAGCCAAGACAGGCTCCTGAGGGAGGTGATACAGCAATCATGCAGGTGCCAGTGAGTGCCCATTGCAGTGCCACCTTGAGGACCCACAATTCGGACCAATTATAATAGGTTAGTATGTTTTAGTGTTATAATTGGATATTTTGTAATAAATAATTGTAATATATATGTGCAGGCATATATATATATATATATATATATATATATATATATATATATATATATATATATATATATATATATATATATATATATATATTTTTTTTTTTTTTTTTTTTTTTTTTTTTAACAAACCTAGAAGGGGTACCACCTCTGGTGCAAGTGTAGGGACCCATAGCCTCGGAGAAGAAAATAAAGAGTACTCAGAGAAGACCTTGTGGATCCTCACTGAACACTTTGATATTTTCTTCTCCTACCACCCCTATTCTTTTGGTATGTGTGTATATTTATCTAACTTTATTTGAAAATGTCATTACACAAAAAAGTTACAGTATTGATTACATGCAGGGTACAAGCCTGCTTGTCACAAGTTGAAAAGCTCCTCCAGCTCCTCAGATGGCGGGCAGGAACCATGGATGCAGTGAGCATTTCCTCTCTGGATTGCCACACTGAGGCGCTGAAAAAGAAAACTGGCAGCTCTAGGGTCTCTAGTTGTTTCGATTAGCTTAGACCCCAACTCCTTCAAAAAGCTAGCAGCACTTTTACCCCAGGCACCAAGTGTCTCTGAGGCAATGGGGACAAAATTGTAGTGGTGCTCAAGGTCTCTATATATATATATATATATATATATATATATATATATATATATATATATATATATATATATATATATATTTATATATTATATATATATATATATATATATTTATATGGATTTTTTTTTATTTTTTTTCCATTTTTTTTCCGTTTGTTATCAGGGAATTAGCATGGAACTTACACACCTTGCTGAACGGATGCCTATCTGCAAGGGTGCCAATTATGAACGAAATTGGTCCACGTCAAGCTCGGCTACAGGTGGCCAAACTTTGATCTTATTTTACTCAGGTAAAGAAATTTTCAACTTCAAGGTGTTTCACAGCTTTCATTTTTTAATCAATTTACATGCAAATTACACCTTTATATGTAGAGTTTGTGCTTCTATAATTTGTATAAAACATTTTAGTCCAAAGTTAATTTATTGATTTTATAAATATTGAAAACCATCATATATTGCAGATTTTTGGAAAGGGAACTTTGAATAATTGTACTATTGCACTAAACACTTTTTTGATAAAACTTTCTAATGAAATCCTTTATTACATGCTAATGTGATATCTGATTGTTATAAACATGATTTTAGTTAACACATGTGTTCCTAGAAATTTTTCGAAAATGTTGAAAAATTCGTTGCATAATACGTTTTTTTTTTCTCCCTTTCTATTTAGGTTGTGATGCTGAAACTTGGACCACTTGCAGCCCTTTCCTTCACCATCTTCCAAATAAATTTTTAAGAAAATTGAATAACTTTTAATTTTCTGTCATAAACCCCCTTTGCTAAGACTAGGGAGATAATCTCTACGTCTATTTCAAAATTGTACATTTTCAAGTGGAGAATTTTCCTTCTCGAGATGAACTCTTATCTCAGCTATTGAGAACTAGAAAAGAAAAGAAAAGGGAGCCTAACGAGGGTAATTTGCGTCTTTATTGTGACCATTTACACATGTTGCGTATAGATATGTCAGAGTGATTTGAGGATACCATATTGATATTTACCTTGCTGGGGCTCACTTGAGGATACCGTATTGATGCCTGCCAGGTTGGTGCTCACTGGAAAATACTATATTGATGCCTGCCTTGTTGGGGCTCACTGGAAGATACCGTATTGAGGCCTGCATTACTTTGGCTCACTGGAAGATACCCTAATGATGTCTGCCTTGCAGGGGCTCACTGGAAGATACCCTATTGATGTCTGTCTTGCTGGGCCTCAGTGGAAGATACCGATTTGAGGCCTGCTTTGCTGTGGCTCAGTGTAAGATACCCTATTAATGTCTGCCTTAATGGGGTTAACTGGAAGGTACCGAATTGAGGCCTGCCTTGCTGGGGCTCATTGGAAAAAACCGTATCAATGTCTGCCTTCCTTGGGCTCACTGGAAAATGCCGTATTGATGTCTTCTTTGCTGGGGCTCACTGGAAGATACCGTATTGATGTCTGCCATGCTGGGGCTCACTGGAATAAACCATATTGATGCCGGCCTTACTGGGACGCCCCGGAAAATACCTGTGTTGGGAGCCTAGATTATGTTGAGTGAGATAATAATAGTTTGGCATATAGCAGTCCGTTAGTGCTGCATCTCACTTACTCTAGCACTCCTCTCGGGTCTTTCTCTCCCCTTCCTGGATGCCACTGTCTACCCAGGGGGAGCACTTTAGTTGCCCACGGGGTTATAGTTCCCTGAACCCGGCCTTGCCCTCGTGGCAAGTAAGGTAAGCCGACCGCTCCCGTGTCTTCATCCAAAGTGCTCGTAGACATGAAGACCTTTCACTCGGCCGGCCTGCCCACCACACAGGTACCATGTTTAAAGGTTGCCAATTTGTACTCACTTTAGGCTAGAATTCTTCTTGTCACAGTGGTATATTCGTTATAGTCCATTACTTATTCAATATTGTTTTAGTGCTCATTAAACCTCTGACAAACATACAGAGAGATGAGGAAGGAGGAAAAAGTAAACACTCTATTTAAATTATTCACTGTTTACTAAAACTAAAGCTACAAAGCAACGGCCTTAAAATATCTTAATTATTTTATAAATGACAACACTCCAGTTAAAGTCAGTAACGATATGGAAACACTCCAACAGACTCTCTAGCCCTTTAACTGTGCAACACGTCATAGGACATTTTGCACAGTTAAAGTTATCGCAAATCTTGCAGCATGTCATGTGATGTGTTGAGTAACATACGCCAAATTGCGCATCACGTCATATGACGTGTTGCAAGATTTGAGTGGCCAGCAGGGGTAGGGGAGGTCCCTATATGCTGCCCAGTGGCTATAGTAAACAGCCGCCATTTTGAAAAAATACTGCTCCGCCACCAGTGAATAGGAGGCCTCAGTTACCCTACAGTCAGCATGGCGAGCGCATGGCCAAACGCCTCCGGGCATGCACCATGCAATCATTGACTCAAGATTAAATAACTAGTGAATTATTTTCTGATGGTGAGGAAAGTGATATTGATGACTCTGACATTGATAAATACTCTGCACAGATGATGGATGATAGTAGCACAGAGAGTGAATTTGAGATACAGCTGTTACGTCTTGTTCACACCGCTCATTGAACTACAGGGTCAATAAAATACGCTGTTGTCTAGGCGACATTGAGAGTAAAACCCTGTATCAAAAAGTGTTCAACCAGGGTGCCTCATCAGTACATACTATATAAGAAATAGTAATTTTTTCACCAGGTTACAAAATAAACACATGTAAAATTAATATATATATAATATTTCAAATAATATATACTCATATATCTCAAGTAATATAATGGCACACTAAGATAATTATAATAAGGTAGATAAAGATAAATAAAATCACTACGAAAAGATAAAGAACAAAACAAGGATGACTAATCAGACCAGTTGTCTCTAGGGACGGCTCTCAGATACTAACTCAACTGGCGTCGGAACCCCCCAGCTTTAACTCCCTCCACACATGACAAGTGGAAAATTTTTATAAAATTATCTTACCTAAATAAGCAATATAATTGGGCTAAGGCAAGCATTAGAATAACTTAAATATGAATGATCAGGTTGACATGCATCAACAGAGGTAACATATTTTATATAAAACAAATATATTTATATACTGTATAATAATAAATAGGAAACTGCTGGCAACTACATAATACAAGCTTTCCTGTACTCTATCAGGAAGTTGACCCGAATCTCACACGTCCCATACGTGTGACTAGATCACTCACCACACTCCTGTTCAACTGTGTTGCCAAGATATATGACACATTACAAAAATATATATACATGCCTTCATGCAAGAATAAAACATAATCAATATTATATTATACATTAATGTGAGTATACCTTAAATAGGAATACGTAACAACAGCCTGCTCCCATGGTGAGGCCTACACGCTCACCAGTGTCTCCTCGCCCTGTGTCTACACCAATTCATGCACAACCACACAGTTCTTGTACTTATTTACAGTATATTTTGGGCGATGAGTTAGAGGACGAGTCGAGTCAGAGGTGACTCTTTTTCTGGTTTTAGTGAAGTTGACTTAGAGCATAGCATTACCACACCTATTGCTAAGGCCAGTGGTATTATGAAGCGAGATTTTGTCGTGTCAGCAGTGTCTCGCCCAGCCAAGCGCTATTGCATGGCACCACATGGAGACAATGAGGAACAAAGACCCTCATGTTCACGTAATTTTACCGAAAATCAGAAGCGGAGTGTCAGATAGAGCCACTCCATATTATGCCATCGGGGGTGGGTATGCCACTAATCAAAAACAGTGAAGATAGGTATCTATTATGTACTGCTTTGATCATGTTCTTTATACGGCAAAGTATGACAATATAAAAAATGTATATATTTGTATAATATACACATAGGTGAGTACCAGTTACAGCCCCCACCCCTCTATGGTCGGGTGTAAAAACAGGTTCATCTCAGTAAGGGTGGTCCTCCCCCTCACTACCCTTCTACTTAACTTACTCCCCCTCACTACTACTACTTAACGGCCTTGACTGTACCATAAAAGGGCCAACGCCCACCTGTTTTTTTTTTGTCTGCTGCCATACTCTTATAAATACCCCTTATGTAAGAGTATTTAAGGAGTATTAAATTATAAATCTCCCCAGGGGTTAAAAAAAACATCAAATAATTTATTAATGCTTCTATTAGGTAAAAACCACAAATAATGTATAAGAAGTTCATTATGACAGTTGTAGTTATGGGTAATGGAAAGGGTAATGGGTGTAAAGGGTAAGGGTGAAAGGGTGTAAAGGGTAATGTAGTTATAGTATGGAAATAATTGTAGTTATGGGTTCCTCACTCTTATTCCTCACCCCCCCCCCCCTCCACCTCCCCATCCTCATCTGAGTAGAATTCTGACGTCTCTTCGGCAGTGATGAGTGGGGAAAGGTCTTGACCCCCATCCTCCTCTCTTGGGGGTGTGGGGTGAGTTGGGTGGTTGCCTTTTGGCTGAGTTTCCTTCTCCCCCGCGTCTGAAGTGTTCTGTAAAGAGATGGGGAGAAATAATTTATAGTGATTAAAGGATTTTATAGGATTATATCTTTTATTAGAAAAATATTCTATTTTCTCTAAGAACAACTAGTACATACCTCTCCCCCTGCAGGAGCGGCCTTGTGTCCTCTACAGCAGGCATCGTTAATTAGGCTATGTAACAGCATCTTGTTTGGGGCAGACCCTCCACATAGAATTACTACTCTACAAATGTGGATGGGTCACAAGAACTGTACTGAAGAAAAATAAAGAGGCAAAATAGAGGATATACAAACTTTTTATTGTGGGAAATAAAATAAAAATAAAATAAATCTTTTACCAGAAAGTGAGGGTAATACTAACCAGGTCTTCAAGGACTTCAATCTTCCCTGTGGGTGTTTTTGGAGAGACACCTTCCATTTTGTAGGAGGAGGAGGTTGACGGTCTTCTGGGGAGGTTGTGGGGTGAGAGGGGTTTTTATAAGGGGTAATCCTCACCCCCGTTGTTAGGTAGGTTGCCTAGCTAACAAAAATATTCTCTACTCCACCTATAAGAACCAACCCCTACACCCCTACAAAATGTCCTAACACAATGATGTTTCATAGGAAAATATCGTCTCTCATAAGCAAGGGCTCGTTTATCATTTAATTTTAAAGTAACGCTGGAAAATACATTATGTAAGTAATGTACTGTCGAAGGCAAGCCCAGTTGGCTTATTCTGTGAGCAAACATGGCACAATATAGCCCGCAGGCAAGAGTAAAATCACTCTGGAGTCTGTAGCACATTCCAAACACCTCTATTATTTTGTTAGTTTTAATAAATCCCTTAAAATAATGACCATAAGTAACCGGTGACATTGCATAACTATCCAAAAAAAAACTTTCGATGTTTAAGTTTATCAACATAAATACCTACCCAATGTCCCATAGTTATTCTACTGTGAGATGGTAAAATATTAGTTATAAGGACTAGGTTTTCTTGATGAGATATTTAAATGTTCTATCTCGTCTGCATTATAACAACCTAGGTAGAGCACTCGATCCCCTAGATTATTTTTTAAATTAATATTTATATCATAACAATTCATTATGTTTTTAAGCCCGCACGTCACATAGAACAGTTCTCTGTCAGTCGATGGATAGTACCCCGGTCGTTTCCCCAAAAAGTAAAAGCAGTCTGCTAAATGTAACGCCACAGTCATATTCATGCTCCATATGCATGTTGCCAGATTTCATCACAGGGAGGGAATCCTTCGTTTGAATGGTGCTTAAATCAAAGGCGAATATTGATCTTCCCTTATTAAAAGTGTCATAGCCTAGTAGTGAATCATGTTCTAAGCCTAATGTCTTCAAAGTTTCATAATAAAGGCGGGAATAATGATTGTCGAAATCACCACCAATTCGGTAAATTGCATTATTGTTCAAATACATGGCGATACTTTTCAGCTTTGCATTTTCAAAATATAATCCATTACCTTGGTGAAGACCGGCATAATAATTCATTGGGACAATTACAATATATATCTTGTGTGGAATTACTTGTGCTCAAAGCTGATCAATTAAGAGACAAGTTTGATTCCCTGCTAGGACATATGTTTTAGAAATTCTCCTATTGAAAGTGTTGCTTATGGGGTCGGGGGATGCTAACAGTGAGCTGTTTAAGGCCAGGTAAGCACTTGGGTAGGGGAACACCCGCACTACCCATAACTTAGCATAATCCATATACATGCAATACCTAGAGCCATCGGTCACGCTTGTATTTAGCACCCAAGCATGAGGAGAGAGCTCCAACCTTAGACGTACATCTATATTATCCAATACGTATTGGTCTAGGGTTGTTATATCCTACACTAGGGGGGAAACACATCGACAAACCTTTACTTTTTAAATCAGTCATAAATTTTTTATTCTTGTTGCTTGCTCCAGTAAAATAAGTATTAGTGGATTCATTAGTGATTATACCATCGTCATCACTCCAGTCCCTACGAAAGGCTTCAATTCTCGCCAAGGAAGACATTTTTGCTGGAGGTATTGAGGTAATTAATTTAATAAATGACCAATAATTAAAATTAGAATTTGTTTCAACTACCTGCTCTCCTAAGAAAACCTGAACACCGTTAAACATGGTATTTGACTCCTTGATGATGGCATTAATTCGTCTGGGAAGGAGTATGTTGACTAAAGCCACTTCATGTTTTACAGAAGGGTTTAAATGTAGTGTGGGGATTGTGTTTGTAAATGCTGAACTCGTGTTGTTGTATATATCTTCTTGGTCGAGACTAGTAAGATATATATAGTGTTCCTCAGTCATTGTCCTGTTATGTACTGATTGGGGAATATACGGGGAGGGGTTTTTGTATGAAGGGGAAAATAAACAACATTACTTATATTTTATTTTATTAAACTACAAAAAGGAAAATTATATTGTTTTAAAGAACTACAACAGGGGAAATTCCCTCAACAAATTACTTTTTTAAGGGTAGTAATTAACCTCAGCTGCTGCTACTGCTGCCGCTGCTGTTGGTACCGCTGACACTGCTGCTGCTGCTGTGGCTGTCGCTACCGCTGGAGCTGCTGCTGCTGTGGCTGTCGCTACTGCTGGAGCTGCTGACGCTGTAGGAGCCGCTGGAGCTGCTGCTGCTGTCGCTACCGCCAGAGCTGCTGATGCTGTTGGTGCCGCTGGAGCTGCTGCTGGTGCTGCTGCTGCTGCTGTTGCTGCTGCTGATGGAGTGTGGTGCTGTTGTTACCGCTGCTGCTGCCGCCACCTCTTCTTTCATGGTTGTGTTTACAGCTTTCGTTGTTTTTTCGGTGGTGAAGATAACAGGAATATCTACTGTGAATCTCCATCGAGGATGGTATCGATACGACGATTTGACTGGGGATCGAAGTCGATGGTGGTTTCGATCCGTCGTTTGGCTGTGGTTGATGTTGTGGGTGGAGGTGGGGCAGTGGTGGTGGTGGTGCTGGATGAGTATTCCTGCAGATGTCTTTTCTTCCTGGGGGTAGCTGATGGTGCTGGTGGTGTAGAATGAGAAGAGCTTCCTGGGATGGGAGCACCCTCCCCCACCACGGCATCGAGGGTGATAGTTTTACTATCAGCTTCACCTCTGGGGTCTTCGATCGTGAGAGGTACCATTGATGGGGTAACAGCAGCACGTCGTTTGAGGATAACAAGCTCCTTGTTATATTTGGCCAGTTCGTGATGTAGTGAGATCAGCATGGGTCTGATGTCCTTGTGCCAGTTGTCCATACCATCACGGGAAGCCCCTAACCCATGGGGCACCACCAACCGAAACATGGTTGGGGTTCTCACCATTAGATTGCCCACCTTTGTTAGGGCCATCTTCAGCCAGAAGGCCCTGTTCTTGGCGGTATCCAGGGTGACGTTAGTGCGTAGTGGACGTCGGCGGAAGTCTGCACTTGCTCCTGTGCTATTGGATTGGACTCGAAGAGTGTGCCTGCACCGAACACAGAAATTAGGGCCACTAGGGTGGGCCTAAAGAAGAGTGCAGGTTCTTCGACTAGATCTTGTCCGTCAGAGGGGTATGGGGCTATCTTCACTTCAATGTCCCCTGGGGTAACCTGAGAACAAATTATGGCTATATTGACATTAGCCAGACCAATACGTTCCACACGAGCGTAACCGTAACTTTTCCAAATTACAGAGGCTAGTCCACAGGGATGCACAACGGCAGCAGGGAGATCGTAAACAATGACATCACCGACCGAAAAGTCGTGGGTGTCAGTGATGTCATCGGTGATAGTCTTAATACTCGCTAGTGCCATGGTGAAGGGCGGCTGTGAGGAGCGTGTCAACAACTATAGTGACAGGAGCGATGGTGGGGGGCCTTTAAATACACCTGTGGCCCACCTGGAGGGAGAGGGATGTAGGGGTGTGGGGTAGAGGACACCTTCCTCACCTTATAATTTCATAGACACTCCGCCCAGACTCGAAGGCTGTAATCATGTCTCGATGTTGGAAGGTTAATTTTTCCATCTGCCAAATCTCCGTCTGGATTTCCTGAGATGAATACTCTTCATAACTTTTCACCGTTTCCCTAAATGACTTAAAAAACCGTTCTGGAGGAGCACTCAACACAAGACGATCATAACAATCCCACAAGGCATATATCAATCTACATTTGTGTTCCACATACTTGTAGTATCGCTTTGTAGCAACCAACTTCTTTAATAGGGGCGATTTTTCTCCTGCTGGAGGTAGAGGAGGGGTAGAAGCTTGCTCCATGGTGAATATACAACTGAATATAATGGTGTTTAAGGTGTGGTTCATATAGGTCTACAATACGGTTCCCAATGGGGTCTCCTATGGATACCCCTCCCCCCTTTTAACTGTGATCTGACGTGATAATTACATATAACGGTTGGGTCTATTCCGGCCACCTTAAGTAAAATCCTTATATCCCCCTTGTCAGCTGTGCTAAATTGTCTTTTAGTAAAGGCTAAAGTTTTAATTATATCTAAAATATTAAAATTTTGCACAGGTTTTAATAAATTTCCACGGCTATCCCATATCACCTGTTTGCTGTTTTGTTCAAACATGATCAATAATGTTTTGACATGTGGAATTTCCTCAATTTTAAAATTCACATTTATTAAGTTGTCCAGACTTGGGTTTTGGGGTGTGATGGTGGCTTTATGTGGGGTGCGCCCAGCAACAACTAGCCTCATTTCAGGTGGTAGAATGAAATGTTCCCTTTTTTTATTTGTTTTTTTTAAAGGCGATGGTCGCACCACCCAGCACGTGTTTTTTTTTTTTAAAGGACGGCGCGGCGGGCTCCTTGCTGTCGGCGCAGCGTCGGTGGGGTCAATGACATTTAATGGTTGTCTGACCAGCCTCACCCATCTGGTAGGGTTATAAGGACCACAGGAGCTACCGTGGCAACACCCCCCACAAGCTGTTGTTGTCGGGTATGTGAGGGGAGTGTCCACACCCCCGACACTCCCATCACCACTGCTAGAGTCACAGCCGAGGTGCTTACAGCTACCACCAACATTATTACCTGAATTACTCCATTTGCTTTCACCATCACCCCTGGTGGGAGAGGGCGGTCCCACCACATTAAGAGGTGATGGTGAGGCCTTCTTTTTATTAAATAAATATTTTTCAGCAGTGAGTCATGGTACCAGACAATATTCTTTCACCATTTTTTTATCTCGTTACTTATTTACGTAATTACTTTATTAGGGAGGAAATTAACGATACAGCCAAAGGTAACAGAGCTGCCAATATAGCTCCACCTCGTCTAGAGGTTAGGATAAACTTCTTATGTACAGTGGGGTTTTCTTACGTGCTACAGAACGAATGTCATTCTGATACCTCTGTAAGCAATTAATTATCTGCGGTTGAACTGGGATGTTTAGTTTCAGAAAATTGGCAAAAATTTCACAAACTGATTCAATTTCCTGTCGTTTTAAAGCCTTGATTAGTTTATTCCGCTTCTTGGGTGATAAATTGTTTAATAAAATAACAGCTGATGGGTTTCTCTACGAGAGAGTCCTGATGAACTGTCATTTTTTGTTAATTTGACGATGTCTTGAGCTTTAATCCAGCTATTGCTAGAATCTGGATACCCTCTCCACTTGACGAAATATTCTCTGTGTCCTTTCGATGTTTTCCTAGACTGTAATATCGTTATGGGAAATAGTCTGGAGGGATGTTGGAATCAATTCTTGCTCATAAAACATACTACTGACTGGCTCGTTGTTTAAATCTTTGATTTTATAGGTTGGGATTGCTTGTGTTTTGTCGATATGTGACATTTGAAACATTTCCTCTGTATTTTGGAGACAAAAGCCTTTGTGAAATATATTTCTACGCTTTGCCAATAGTACATTCTTCCCAACCTGCAGCTGTGGACTGATAGGAGTTATGGGGGAGTCATTGTTTAATTAAATACATGACCTTAAACTGTCTATGTATATCTTCAATGTTTTGCAACTTATGAATGACATGTGGAGTATTTTTTAGTATTCTGTGGAATGTGTGGTTGTAAACGTGCACAGCTTTTGGGAGGATGTGAATGTATTTTAATGAATTAGCCTGCGTCTTATAATGATGCAGTTTATGTTTTAAAGTTTTGATGACACGCTCCACTATGCTAGATTTCATTTCCGAAAATACACTATATAATTAAATATTTTTCTTATTAAAATAATTTTGAACTGACTTGTTGTAAAATTCTATGCCTTGGTCGGTGAATATTTGTCTTATACCGAGAAACTGAGAGTTTCCTCTAACGTCTTCTTTAGAGCAGCTAGCACATCACTCAATTTTTGTTTTTAAAGTTTGAGTCTGCATTAAGCGAGAATAAACATCGACACAAATCAAAATATATTTAACACCATTATTGTATTTTTATAAACTACAAAAAGTCCCCTAGGTCGAAGGCAATTATGGTACGGGGCTTAGGAGCTAATATTTTCAATCGAGGGAACCTAACTAAACTTCTCCTATGTAAGGTAGACGATCGCTCTCCACGAAGAAAAAATTCCCTCACATCTGCTATACTGATGCTGGTATCTTTAAGTCTGGCGGCCTTATACATTTTTTGAATTGATTCTGTGAAACAATCAAGCTAGAAATGTCATTATAGATGTGGCAAGAATTGACCGTTTCTGAGTCGTTAGAGGCATTTATTTTTTTGGTTTACATTTGATAAACAATTTCACACTGGTCTTCATTGGCGATGCTCGTTCGTAGTTGTAANATTGGTTTCACAAATCAACAACCCTGTTACCGAACCAGTATTTCCTGAGTCTTTCCTAAATCTAACCTATCCAGTTTATACACATTGTTTCGTGTTCTGTCTTGTGTTATACTTTTAATACCCTACTAATATTCCCTTTGCTATGTCCATCATCCACTTGTAAACCTCTATCATGTCACTCCTAACTCTTCGCCTTTCCAGTGATGCAATATAAGCTCAGTTAATTTTTCCTCATGTGAAAGATTTTAATTTCAGGAATTAACTTTGTCATCCTACGCTGGACACGTTCAAGTGAATTTATATCCATTCTATAGTATGGGGACTAAAACTGAACTGCACAATCTAAATGGGGCCTAACTAGAGCAACAGATAGCTGAAGAACAACACCAGGTGTTTTGTTACTAATGCTTCGATTAATATATCCCAGTGCCCTACTTGCCTTATTGCGAACATTCATGCATTGATCCTTTTGTTTTAAATTCTTACTAATCATAACTCCAGATCCCTTTCGCAATCTCAATACCATCTAGCTCGTATCTTGTAACTCTGTCATCATTACCTAGCCTCAAAATTTTATATTTATCAACATTAAACTGCATCTGCCAATCCTTTGACCATTTCAAAACCGTGTTTAGATGAACTTGAAGTGATAATGAGACTTCTTCCGTGTTAATTTCCCTGCCGATTTTGTATCATCGGCAAATTTGCAAATATTGCTACTCAAACCTGAATCTAAATCATTTTATATATTATAAACAACAGAGGTCCCTGGACAGAGCCTTTGAAGCACTCCACTTACAACATTTTCCCACTCTGACTTAACCCCATTTATACTAACTCTCTGTTTCCTTTGGTATAGCCATGCCCTAATCAAACTTAATATAGCACCCCCAATACAATGAGCCTCTATCATTTTAATCAGTCTTTCATGTGGCACTATCAAAAGCTTTGCTAAAGTCAAGGTACACAATATCACAATCCTTACCACTATCAACTGCCTCAACTATGCTGGAATAAAAAATAACAAAATGTTAGACATGAACGGCTATTTGTAAAACCATTTTGCGACTCATTTATTAATTTATGTTTTTCAAGATGAAGACGAATTTTATTTGCAATTATCGATTGAAGTAACTTTCCCAAAATAGACGTTAGGCTAATTTCCCGATAGTTTGACGCAAGTGATCTGTCTCCTTTCTTAAAAATTGGTATCAGATTAGCAACCTTCCATGACTCTGGCACTCTGCCTGACTCTATTGAACTCAAGGTACAAGAATCATACAAAACCCAGGAGAGGCAAAAAGAGCAAAAGACCATCAGTGAAATAGAGAGAAATCCGAAATATTTTTTCTCCTATGCAAAGTCAAGATCAAAAACCACATCTAGTATCGGGCCCCTGCGAAAGGGAGATGGAACTTTCACCGATGACAACAAACAAATGAGCGAGCTACTGAGGAAGCAGTACGACTCTGTTTTCAGCGAGCCATTAAACGCACTAAAGATCGATAACCCAAATGAATTTTTCATGGATATGATACCAACATCAAATCATATATCAGACGTCACCCTTTCCCCACTGGATTTTGAAGAAGCCATAAACAGTATGCCTATGCACTCTGCACCAAGCCCGGACTCTTGGAACTCCATATTCATCAAGAACTGTAAAAAACCACTATCGCAGGCCCTTCACATTTTGTGGAGACAAAGCCTAGATACTGGCATTATTCCTGATATACTAAAAACAGCAGAGATAGCACCACTTCATAAAGGAGGAAATAAGGCAGAGGCAAAAAATTACAGACCGATAGCGTTAACATCGCACATCATAAAAATTTTTGAGAGAGTGCTAAGAAGTAAGCTCACAAAATACATGGAATCACAGCATCTCAATAACCCCGGACAACATGGTTTCAGAACAGGGCGCTCTTGCCTGTCGCAGTTGCTGGACCACTATGATATGGCATTAGATGCTATGGAAGACAAACAAAACGCTGATGTAATTTACACAGATTTCGCAAAAGCTTTTGATAAATGTGACCATGGTGTTATTGCACATAAAATGCGCTCAAAAGAAATTACCGGAAAAATAGGCAGAAGGATCTACAATTTCCTGACCAACAGAACCCAATGTGTAATAGTCAACAAAATAAAATCCAGCCCATCAACCGTTAAGAGCTCAGTCCCCCAGGGTACTGTGCTTGCTCCAGTACTTTTTCTCATCCTCATATCGGACATAGACAAGAACACAACCTATAGCACTGTATCATCTTTTGCAGATGACACCAGGATCTTCATGAGAGTAGGCAACATAGAGGACACGGCAAACCTCCAGTCAGATGTAGATCAGGTCTTTCTATGGGCTACAGAAAATAATATGGTGTTTAACGAAGATAAGTTCCAGCTCATGCGCTATGGAAAAAATGAAAATATAAAAACGGAAACCACGTACAAAACTCAGACAAATCATAACATAGAACGAAAAGGCAATGTAAAGGATCTGGGTGTACTCATGTCGGAAGACTTTACCTTTAAAGAACACAATAAAGTAGCCGTCACAACTGCAAGAAAAATGACAGGTTGGATAACAAGAACTTTTCACACTAGAGATGCTATACCGATGATGACACTTTTCAAAACGCTTGTGCTCTCTAGAGTGGAGTACTGCTGCACAATGACAGCCCTTTCACAGCTGGAGAAATTGCTGACCTGGAGAGCGTGCAGAGGTCCTTTACTGCTAGAATCCACTCAGTAAAACATCTAAACTATTGGGACCGACTAAAGAGCCTAAATCTGTATTCCCTTGAGCGCAGGCGGGAGAGATACATAATAATTTACACGTGGAAAATATTAGAGGGGCTGGTCCCAAACCTGCACACAGAAATAACATCACATGAGACCAGAAGACATGGCAGGATGTGCAGAATACCCCCGTTGAAAAGCAGAGGTGCAACTGGTACTCTGAGAGAGAACTCTATCAACATCAGGGGCCCGAGACTGTTCAACACGCTCCCGCTACACATAAGGGGCATAACTGGCAAACCCCTCACAGTGTTCAAGTGAGAACTGGATAAGCACCTCCAAAGGATACCTGATCAACCAGGCTGTGACTCATACGTCAGGCTGCGAGCAGCCGCGTCCAACAGCCTGGTTGATCAGTCCAGCAACCAGGGGGCCTGGTCGATGACCAGGCCGCGGGGACGCTAAGCCCCGGAAGCACCTCAAGGTATCCTCAAAGTATGGTAGACAGTGGCTCGCAAAGCTCCTCTTTGCATTCTTTAAGCACCCCGGGCAAACACTTCATCCAGCCCTGGGGATTTGTTTGGTTTGAGTTGAACTATTTGTTAAATTACATCCTCCCTGGTAACTGCTAAACTAGTAAACCTGTCCTCGTCCCCACCCACATAGACTTGTTCAGCTGAAGGCATATTGTTAAGTTCCTCTTTAGTATAGTCAGATACAAAATATTTATTAAAAATACTACTCATCTCTTCATCATTATCTGTTATTTGACTAGTCTCAGTTTTTAATGGACCTATCCTTTCCCTAATCTTTTTCCGGTATAACTGGAAAAACCCTTTAGGATTTGTCTTTGCTTACTCTACTATGCGAACTTCATAGTTTCTTTTTGCTTTCCTTATCTCTTTTTTAGTATTTCTAACCAGTTGTACGAATTCCTGTTCTAAACTGACTTCCCCATTCTAAATCCTTTTGTACCACATTTTCTTTTTACCTATAAGGTTCTTCAGATCCTTTGTTTTCCACTTTGGATCATTAGTATTCGGTGTATTCAATTTATATGGTATACTACGTTCGTGGGCTTTCCTTAGAATATTTTTAAATAGGTTATATTTTGAATCCACATCGAAAATCCCTTTTATGTCACCTATCGCTGCGTTCACATCTAACTCCAAGACCGGCCCACACCCTATACCCAAGACTTTCCAATCTATTTGACTCAAAAAAATTCTTAGGGTATTGAAATCAGCTTTTCGAAAATCAGGCAATTTAACAGAATTTTCTCCTACAGATCTATTCCATTCTATGCTAAATCTGATTCCTTTATGATCACTGTTCCCTAGCTCACTCATTACTTCGATGTCCTTAATTTGTGTTGCCCTGCTAGTTAACACTAAATTTAAATATTATTTTCCTGCATTGGTTCCTTAGTGTGTTGTGTAAGAAAGCAATCGTCAATTAATTCTAGAAAATCCATTATTCCGTGTTTTGTTCAACCAGTTTATTCCACTAAAATTAAATTCACCCATGACACAAATACATTTAGACCTAGATGATTAGATATTTCATCACATAGATGCTTTGCTTCCATTCTGTCTAAATTTGGTGGCCTATATATAACTCCCAAAATAAGATTAATTTCTTTTTAGTTTAATTCTATCCAGATAGTTTCTGTGTGTGGCTCAGTTTTGATTCCCTCTTTGAGACTACATTTCAAATTGTCCCTAACATATATGGCAACTCCCCGTCCTCGTCTAATATCTATCTGTGTGAAATAGTTTAAATCCGTTTATTTGATATTCAGCTAATAGTTCTCTATTTTCTACATTCATCCACGTTTCGGTAAGTGCAATAAGTTATCTAAAACTAGTCAATGTATATCCTACCCTGTTGTGAGTTGGCAATTAGTAATATTATATTGTGAGAACTAGTGCAAAATATATTTAATAATTCTCTATTTAAGAGAAATAATATACACAATTATTGATGATAGCCTCTTTATAGCCTCTATGAAATTTCTAATATTATTTAGGAGCATTAAATCTTATTAGTAACCTCGCAAAATTAACACCACAAAATTCGTGGATAATCTCTCGCGAAATTAACACCACAAAATTCGTGAATAATCTTGCGAGGGCACAGCCACTAATTTGGCTGGCTTTAACATAAACGCTGTCACTTCACGAAATAAGACTCTACCAATTGGTGGTTGACCATGATACCGCTGATAAGGCTGGAATGAGGGGTTCTTGAGCTCGCTCGAGGCTACACTGCCCGTCTTTGACTGGCGAGGTATTGTTATTGTATAAACCGCACTAGTACCAGTTTATTTAATGAATCCACTGGTTAACTCTGGTTCATCCCATACAAAGATGACCAAATAGTCTGTCATCTGGCTCGAAGATGACCATATAATGTGGGCAGATTCGAACCGGTTCTGTACTATCTTGGTTCAAAGGACCATATAATGTGGGAACCGACTGTGAGATTTATATTTATTTAACTTATATGAATTTATATTTACATTAATATATATTTCGATAGCAATTTGTATGATTTTAGCGGACTGTATTTCTACATTCTCACAAATAGATCTTTACACAAGGGGGGGTTTATATTAAATTTATATATATGCAGCCAATCAAACTACAGTATTAAACTACATATATTAGTAAATAACTTAGGGGTGCCTTATCTTATTGTATGGCAGGCTTACTCCACCAGGTATAACTAGGATGTAGACACCAAATAATCCCCGTGTGAGGCTAGTTTCTAGCACCCCTAGTAACTGATGTACCAAGATTAATTCTTGCTTCCTCTCCTTGTTCCTGTCAAAGGGCACTAGCTGTAAAGCCGGAATCCTAACATATGACAGCTATATCAGATGAAACATTTATATATTACTAGCAGTACCCGGCCACTGTTGCTGTGGCTCAGCAACCTTTCCTGTCCCCCAGTCCTCTCCACCATTCCCCCCTCACCCGTCTCATCGGCCTCCCAACCATTCCCCACTCCACCGTCCCCTCGTTCTCCCAACCAATTCCCATTCTACCATCCCCTCTTCCTTCCCACCATGCCACACTCCCCCTGTCCCTTTGTCCTTCCCACCATTCTCCTCTCCCCAATCCCCTCGTCCCCACCATCCCAAACAACCCCTGTCCCCTCGTCCTTCCCCATCATTACCCCCTCCCTTGTCTCCTCGTCCTCCCCACCATTCCCCACTCCCTCGTCTGATGCCTTCCAAAATGGTCTGATGTTCCCATCAGAAAATTGGGAACATGAAGTGATCTGATGTTCCCATCTCGGAAATATAAGAAAAACAGTTAAAAAATTTAATGAGATATGAAAAAATAAAGAAATAAACTATACTCACGAAATGAACTGTATGGTAAACAACACAGCTCAATTCCAATGCAATTCACACAAAACATATAAATCAAAAAGAAAATAAATCAAAATCTATGAAAATTCAATTTATCAATGCAATCAGAAACATTGAAATGGAATTGTAACATATTTAGTGTAGCATGTGTGTTGGTCTGACATGCAACAGATGGCGCTGTTTTTCATGAAAAGCATAGTTTTACCTGTCACAGGTGTGGCATCTATACTTGTACTTCCAAAATGAACGGTATAGTAAACAACACAGCTCAATTCAAACACAATTTCACACAAAATATTTCAATAAAAAATATAATAAATCAAAATTTATGAAAATAAAATTTATCAATGAAATCGGAAACATTGAAATGGAATTCGTGACGTATTTAGATTAGCGTGCATGTTGCAATTATTTGCAACAGATGGCGCAGTTTTTTAAAAACGCATGTTTTTACCTGTCACAGGGGTGGCATCTATATAGTAGGTATATAATACCTCCCGCCTATTCGAATGCAACGTTGTGTCAAAATTTCGAAGCAATCGGTGAAGAACTTTCGAAGATTACAGCATGTGTTGCTCTTACATCCAACAGATGGCGCTGTTTAAAAAAAAACATGTTTTTTCCTGTCACAGGTGAGGCATGTATATAGTAGATATATAAAATGACGTGCCTATTTGAATGTAACGTTGTGTCAAAATTTCAAGGCAATCGGTAAAAAGGTTTGGTAGGTTTTCTTCACATAAAAAACACACGAAAAACAGTTTTTCAGAAAAAGCATGTTATTTTTTTAACCATCACAGACGTGACATCTATATAGTATGTATATAAAAACCTGGCCGGATGCGAATGGAACGTTGTGTGAAAATTTCAAAGCAATCTATGAAGAACTTTCGGAGTTTAGCGATTTTGAACAAACGAGCATTTACATTTTTATTTCTATAGATTAGATAAGGACAAAGGACTAATTACATGTGTTTAGTGGCTTGTCTGGTGTAGCCCTATATCTACTTCACATTAACTGCCCAAAAATGATTAGATAAACGGGTTTCGGTAAGACACTTCCCTTCTTTAGATGTTGACTGCGTGTTGATGATGGAAGAAGCACTAATTTGATCTCCATAACACTTCGTCCAAAGAAGAATTTATAGGAACAGAATTTGCTCCAGCCACTATGTTCTTAACAACAATGGCGGAACTCTCTCACCACTGGCACTCCTGGCTCTCTTTGTCCAGATGTCAGTAAGTGATTGAAGGGTCACATTTACTCTTTTTTGATACTGATAATTAAGTTAATTCAAATGAGATGTTTTGATGATGTAAAAAGTCCAAACACTACTGAAATAAGTATAATTCCCAACAGAATAGCTGGTGAATTTATAGCGCTATGTGGAAATGATATCCCATTTCTATTGATGGAAAATTTCACTACAGGCTACATTTTCTGTGGGTTAACTTGGGTATACAACAGCAGCAATATTATCTGCATATTGTATATAATATTAGTAAATGGTGTTGGGTTTTCTGACAGGGATGAGAGAAAGGCAACAGTGGATGAGAATAAGGCAACAGTGGATGAGAATAAGGCAACAGTGGATGAAAATAAAGCAATAGGGGATGAAAATAAGGCAACAGGGGATGAGAGTAAGGCAACAGGGATGAGTGTAAGGCAACACGGATGAGAGTAAGGCAACAGGGATGAGAGTAAGGCAACAGGGGATGAGAGTAAGGCAACAGGGGATGAGAGTAAAGCAACAGGAGATGAGTGTAAGGCAACAGTGGATGGGAGTAAGGCAACAGGGGATGAGTGTAAGGCAACACGGATGAGAGTAAGGCTACAGGGGATGAGAGTAAGGCAACAGTGGATGGAGTAAGGCAACAGGGGATGAGTGTAAGGCAACAGTGGATGGGAGTAAGGCAACAGGGGGTGAGTGTAAGGCAACAGTGGATGGGAGTAAGGTAACAGGGATGAGAGTAAGGCAACAGGGGGTTAGAGTAAGGTAACGGGATGAGTGTAAGGCAACTGGGGGTGAGAGTAAGGCAACAGGGATGAGAGTAAGGCAACAGGGATGAGAGTAAGGCAACAGGGATGAGAGTAAGGCAACAGGGATGAGAGTAAGGCAACAGGGATGAGAGTAAGGCAACAGGGATGAGAGTAAGGCAACAGGGGATAGCAGTAGTAGGCATCCATCAGTCCCAGGAGACTATGGACTTGCGCACTGGGGTCAGCCTGGTCTGAAGTGGCCTCAAAAGGGCGCAAAGCCAGGGTAGGTTGATTCGGGGGAGAAGCTGTTACCCAGGCAGCAGGTCCCCCCTTTCCACTGCGCTGAAAGTCTCCAATGGAAAGGCATACACCAATACGATATGTTCCAGCGCCGTCGCAGGAACTGTGAGTTCCGGGGTTGACCTCGAAGTTGGTGGAAAAGGGCACAGGAACCTTCAACCCCAGAGACCGCCGTGGACGGGGCCGGAGAAGAACCACCCCATCAAGGGCATGAATGACCCCAGCCTCCTGAAGCAGAGCCTGGGCTGCACGACCCTCGGGAGGTGGACGTCTCGGTCCTGTACCTACGGGTTCCAGACAGTGATCGTCACAGCCCTCTTTCACCTGAGGCCGGCCTCCTTCAAGACCAAGTAGAAGGAAGAGTGATAATTATTTAATACAACAATTATTATTATAATTATTATTATAATAATAATTATTATAATAATAATAGGCCCAATTTGCCTAATAAACCACATTTTCCTGGATATATATTTTTTTCAAATTTTTTTCTTATGAAATGATAGACCAATCTATTTTATTATGTATGAGTTCTTTTTATAATAATAATTATTATTATTATTATAATAATTATAATAATAACAATAATAATAATATAAATATTTAATAATTGTCACTCTTCCTAGGGACAGGGAACAGGAACATCCACCTGTTACCTTACACACACAAGGGGTGTGTGTAAGGTAACAGGGGTTGAGTGTAAGGCAACAGGGATGAGAGAAAGGTAACAGTGGATGAGAGTAAAGCAATAAGTAATGAGAGTAAAGGAATAATTGATGAGAGTAAAGCAATAAGTGATTAGAGAAGAGCAATAAGTGATGAGAACAAAGCAATAAGTGGTGAGAGTAAAGCAATAAGTGATTAGAGAAGAGCAATAAGTGATGAGAGTAAAGCAATAAGTGGTGAGAGTAAAGCAATAAGTGATTAGAGAAGAGCAATAAGTGATGTGAGTAAAGCAATAAGTGGCGAGAGTAAAGCAATAAGTGATGAGAGTAAAGCAATAAGTGATGAGAGTAAAGCAATAAGTGATTAGAGAAGAGCAATAAGTGATGAGAGTAAAGCAATAAGTGATGAGAGTAAAGCAATAAGTGGTGAGAGTAAAGCAAAAAGTGATGAGAGTAAAACAATAAGTGATGAGAGTAAAACAATAAGTGATGAGAGTAAATCAATAAGTGATGAGAGTAAATCAATAAGTGATGAGAGTAAATCAATAAGTGATAACATTAACGTTGCCTATGTGATATAAACAAAATATAATAATATACCATAATTACCCATTAATCCGAGCCGGACCGTGTGTGGAGCACCCACAAGGCTCTTTATGAATATGGTACAAAGTCATAAAATCTCCACACTGAGGACTGTGGAAGACACAGAGACATAACTCTCTTTTTCCTACATATTGTGGGAGTAAAAGGAAAATATAAGATGATAGTAAAGAAAGAATAACTCGAAAGCCAAAAGAAAAACGACAACATATTTTTGTGGAGAATGGCAAGTTTTAGGCGTTGGGGAAGTGAACCTTGAGAGAAGGTTCGCTAGGGTAAAGATATATATATATATATATATATATATATATATATATATATATATATATATATATGTATATCTTTGGACAACACCCACCAGTGGGACTCGAACCCAGAAAGCACAACAACCTTCCAGTAGCTGCCATAACTAGTACGCCTTAACCCACTACACCACATCAGACCCTTAAAAGAAGCAGAGATTTCGAGGCTTCTTTTAAGGGTCTGATGTGGTGTAGTGGGTTAAGGCGTACTAGTTATGGCAGCTACTGGAAGGTAGTTGTGCTTTCTGGGTTCGAGTCATACTGGTGGGTGTTGTCCAAAGATTGTTAATCTTCACTTGTGGTTTATGCAAGTATAGGCTTATAGCTGGACACGAGTTTTCCCATATAACAATGGCTTGATAAAAAACGCATATAGGAACCCCTCACTCATCTAGGGCTCTTGGGAAGTGGAGATATTTGAGGTGTATATATGCCTCGAAATCTCTGCTTCTTTTTAGGGTCTGATGTGGTGTAAAGATGCCCTCTTGGGGACTGTAAGCCTCAAAAAACTCAGTATATAGGCAAGACAACAACATCTCTTTCCAGGCGTTTAACGATGCATAAGCAACAGGGCTCCATTAAGGAACATATAATCTCTTCCCACAACCAAACCATCACCAGAGAAATCTTAGCAAACAACACAGAAATCATTGATAGATACAGCGACAGCAGGCGGCTTGACATCTGCGAGGCACTACACATCAAGAAGTCAACACCAGCAATCAACAGCCAATTAATACACAACTATATTCTACCCACTTCAAGACTCCGCTCCAATATAGAAACATCAAGAAATATGGGCCAATAGGCCATCTGCAGTTACAGATCTATTCTTCCCTTTAACTTATACCCATTGTTCCGTGTTCTGTGTTTTGTTGAAAGTTTGTTTTCACCTCATCTAACACTATTGTATTACATCACCTCACCCAAATGCAGGTATAACAGAGCCAATGCTGTTCAGTTATAAGTTGTGTGTGTGAAAACTAAAGTCTTTGAAAATGTAATAAGTATTACGAGCGCTCAAGTGTCGCATCAGACTAGAAATAAAAATGAATTTTGAAGAATTGATTTTTCATTTACTGTCAACAGTAAAAAGAAACATAAGGAAGATCGAGAAAATTCATGTTAGAATTATTAATCTTGCTTTTTCGGTCATATTTAATAATATATGCCTACAGGAAAGACTGCTACCAAAATATATATATATATATATATATATATATATATATATATATATATATATATATATATATATATATATATATATATATATATATATATATATATATATATATATATATATATTAAATATGACCGAAAAAGTAAGATTAATAATTCTAACACGAATTTTCTCAATATTTCTTAGGTTTATTTTCACTGTTGATGGTAATTGAAAAATCAGTTTTCCAAAATTCATTTTTATTTCTAGTCTGACATGACACTTCAACGTGTTTCATAATAACTTATTACATTTTAAAAGACTTTAGTTTACACACACTTTCGTGTGTGTAAACTATATGGCCGGTTTCAAGTCGACATGAACATGAAACCGGCCATATACTGCAGGTATGTTGACAACATTTTTACACAGGTACCTGATGTCAGACATCTGCAGGAGCTGAAGGAGGCATTTGAGCAGAATTCTGTGTTGCATTTCACTTACGAGATGGAGAAGGATGGGAAGCTGCCCTTTCTAGATGTAATAGTCATGGAAAGGAGCGGAGGTTTCCACACTGCAGTCTACACGAAGGAAACAAACATAGGAATGTGCCTAAATGCCAACAGTGACTGCCCAGACAGGTACAAGAGGAGTGTTGTTAACGCTTATGTCGACCGTGCTCTCAGCCACAGCTCAGGATGGAAGCAAGTCGATGAAGAATTCTGTAGGGTAAGGCAGGTCCTAGTCAACAACGGCTTCTCCAATGGTTTCGTTGAAGACATCATAAGAAGGAAGGTGAAATGCCATGCAACCTCTGAAGAGACAACTAACACAACACCTATACCCCCTATTAGACTATTTTACAGGAACTTCTTTTCCACAGCTCACAAAACGGAGGAAAGGGTCCTGAATGATATTGTTAATTGAAACGTTATCCCTACAGACAAAAATCAGAAGATACAACTGACGATTTACTATAAAACCAAAAAAACGGCCAGCCTACTCATGAGAAACTCTCCAGACACAAAGCAGAACGCTTTAAAAGAGACCAACGTCGTCTATGCCTTCAAATGCCCACTTGGGGACTGTAAGCCTCAAAGAACTCAGTATATAGGCAAGACAACAACATCTCTTTCCAGGCGATTAACGATGCATAAGCGACAGGGCTCCATTAAGGAACATATAATCTCTTCCCACAACCAGACCATCACCAGAGAAATCTTAGCAAACAACACAGAAATCATCGATAGATACAGCGATAGCAGGCGGCTTGACATCTGCGAGGCACTACATATCAAGAAGTCAACACCAGCAATCAACAGCCAATTAATGCACAACTATATTCTACCCACTTCAAGACTCCGCTCCAACTTTGAAGCATCAAGAAATATGCTTCAATCACGGCTTGAAGTAGCCTGGGGTAGCTATGCCTCACGTGGTACCCTGGTCACACTGGAGTACACTTAGTGATGCCAAAACACTGGCTAAACTACACAATACTTAAATAAAACACGCGCCTAGCAAGTAGCATGGAACAAATCTTGAAAAGTACTTATCTTATAAAGGCGAACAAGCCTGAATGGTCCCCAGGACTATATGCAACTGAAAACTCAGTTGTTATCTTATAAAATATATAATAAGGTAAGTGAGGAGAGGGGAGGAGAAACAGAAACACACAGGAGAGTTGTGTACACCACCACACAGCCAGCCACAGAGACCTTGAACAGCCTCTGCGCTCCCTTAAAAATGCTACCGGGAAGTGATGCCTGGGTGATCATACAGCCACAAACAATACAAGTCTTCACCGGCCTTTGTTACTAGTTACTCTAACAATTCTAAGGATAGCTGATATTTAGTTCAATATTATATTTAATAGTCAACACGCCCAGAGTCTGAATAATCTGTGAGTAACAAATTTCATCTTATGTCTGGCAAGGAAGACGGGATCGAGGTATGAAACGCCACGAATTGAAACATTATTGTTAACTAAATATCCATCTTACCTAACTATTTAGATTGAATTTGACCTCTGGTTTCTAATATGAACCCAGGGTCGTAATACTCCTCCCCCCTTCAGAGAAAAAAAAAATGTGGCTACTAGAACATATGACTACTAGAATAGTAGTCATATTTTTTGTAAGATCATTCAGAGAATAAAAAAGAAAACCTATGCAGTAACAGAAAATCACTCAAAAACAAAAATTTCTCTGCAAGAAAAAGCATAAAGGAATTCTCTGAAAGAAAAAGCACACAAAAAGGAATTCTCTGAAAGAAAAAGCACACACAAAAAAGGAATTCTCTGAAAGAAAAAGCACACACAAAAAAGGAATTCTCTGAAAGAAAAAGTACATACAAAAAAAAGGAAAAAAATACAGGCAAGTAAATAAATTTGGGGGATCAGAAATAGAGTCCAAGACAACTTGACTTTTAAACAAGAAGGCATCCCACGCAAAAACTAGATAACGAAACATAGAGAGTAATGTCCAACTTATACAGCTCAAGCATTGTCTTACACCATACAGTAAACACATCACACAATAGACCAGCTTCCACTTTCAAATAGATCTTCAAGTAATCCCCAATAGTCTTGCATCCCGCCAATTAAAGACTTCTTTAGCCTGTTCATAATCGTTCTGAATTATTGCCTCGTACTTTAACTATTATAGAATGCTTCAGGAGGAGGAAGAGTGGGTTCATTTAATTTCTCCAAAGATGAAATGTAATCATAACAGAAGATCTGTTTGCCTGTCTTTAATAAATGGTAGGCAGCTACAGGGACGTCATCTAAAATAACTGAGGTGTATCTGATGACTTTTCCACCTTTGATGCGTTCTTTGGCTAGTTTATCAAGCCCATATTCAATAAAGCCAAACTATCCATAAACCGAAGTTTACCAATATCTACTTTCACGAACTTGAATCCATCTTTGGAGGCAATATCGATATTGCTGTTAAGGAGGTTAGACAATTCATTTAAAATTACCCCGAGGTCATAAGCTGCATTGTGAGAGGAAGTATACAAATATTTATAGGAATTTTGGCACAACATGTTGCATCTACGGCAATATGCAGCTAGATAATTATTAGATTAGATTAGATTTTTTATTTAGGTAAAGGTACATATATAATGTTGGATTTAAAGATAGGGATAGTACATAAATACCTAAAGCCACTAGTATGCATAGCGTTTCGGGCAAGGGCTGTGGGCAAGGGCTCCCTAACCGCAAGATCGATATTGCCTCCCAAGATGGATTCAAGTTCATGAAAGTTGATATTGGTAAACTTTTATTGAATTCTAAGGCATGGTTATGATGACGGTGCTTGTCTTTAGCTGATTTGAATGGGTTATAGCACATTTTACATGTGGTCTGATGTCTATAAGCTCGTCAATGTGCTTTTGTCATTGATATTTGTATTTGTGGCATTGTAGATTTAATTCTCTTCCTCACTCCAACGTATCTATGAAATGATTAACGGGTTCATCCCCCATATAAGTTAATTTCTCTATCACCTCCAATTCCCTGTTGATGATGATATAAGCTTATGACACAGCTTTGTGACGCTTCTAACGGGTCTAACGAGCACTCAAAATCATAATATGCAGTATGAGAAGGTCCAAAGGCAGAACTGTAATTTTTAAACTTTATTTTATAACCTTCAGGGTAAAATTTCAATGTCTGTGTTACTTCACATGACTCACCGTGATCTCGCATAGCATCAGGCGGCAAATAAATTAAGCACGAATGACAGAAAATATGGTTGTTAGGGATATCATATAAATGGCTGCGCATGTTGTGGACATATTGATTGAAATCTTTATTGAGCACGAGATGCTGATCATCTAGCATGAGCAAAGGTACTTTATGGGCGGAATATTCTCTGCCTTTTCTAAATAAGCTAATGTAGTACTGGTTGTCTTCACGAGTGAACACATAAATAAATATACTTAATTTATTCATACTTTCAATTTTATTGATATTGTCAAATGTTATAGGTATTTCAATATCCTCACTCCAACGGACAAATGTGAGACACCACCTGGCTGACTTGGAATATCTGATAATGTTGCCTGATGTCATCCCCTGTGCTAGGCACATATATGCTGCTAAACACTGGGTTAAACACGCATTATGTTTACCTTTAGGATTGAAAATAACTTGTTTACCCCGAAATTTATCTGGATAAGGCACGTAATCTCCTAGACTTATTGGATGCTGAACAGCTATGGAATTAATATAAAATCCTGAAATGCTTTGTACGGCTAGACTCGAACTTTCAGTCTCGGCAAGGAACTCTTCTAGCTTGTTATACAGTTCAGCGATCCATTGATCTACTACAACAAGAGCCTCATGTCTTGATACAGTGCGTTGCTCGGCCCCCTTATAGGTAACTCTCCCTCAAAATCAGGTTCATTTTCTTGTTTAAGCCATTGTAAATTTAAAAAAAAAATCAGGGTAAATCAATAGGGCAGGACGGAAATTAAGGTGAGCTGCATCAAACAGTGTTTCTATTTGTCATATAAAATAATCACGATATATAGTAAAACAATGGGCAGGATCTCCTTGGTCATAATCTGGGATGCTATATGAATGACGTATGTAACCCCTATTGAAATTATTGATCACTTCTAGAACTTCTGGTTTAGGAGGAAGTACAACATCTACCTGCTGCTGCTGCTGTTGCTGAGGTGGTGGAGTATTGGCAATAGGTTGGCTGGTTTCCACATTACATAAGAACATAAGAACAAAGGCAACTGCAGAAGGCCTATTGGCCCATACGAGGCAGCTCCTATTTATAACCACCTAATCCCACTCATATACATGTCCAACCCATGCTTGAAACAATCGAGGGATCCCACCTCCACAATGTTATGCGGCAATTGGTTCCACAAATCAACAACCCTGTTACTGAACCAGTATTTACCCAAGTCTTTCCTAAATCTAAACTTATCCAATTTATACCCATTGTTTCGCGTTCTGTCCTGTGTTGATACTTTTAATACCCTATTAATATCCCCTTTGTTATGTCCATTCATCCACTTGTAAACCTCTATCATGTCACCCCTAACTCTTCGCCTTTCCAGTGAATGCAATTTTAGCTTTGTTAATCTTTCTTCATATGAAAGATTTCTAATTTGGGGAATTAACTTAGTCATCCTACGCTGGACACGTTCAAGTGAATTTATATCCATTCTATAATATGGCGACCAAAACTGAACTGCATAATCTAAATGGGGCCTAACGAGAGCAAGATATAGCTTGAGAACCACACCAGGTGTCTTGTTACTAACGCTGCGATTAATAAATCCGAGTGTCCGATTTGCCTTATTACGAACATTCATGCATTGATCCTTTTGTTTTAAATTCTTACTAATTATAACTCCCAGATCCCTTTCGCAATCCGACTTCGCAATCTCAACACCATCTAGCTCGTATCTTGTAACTCTATCATCATTACCTAGCCTCAGAACTTTACATTTATCAGCATTAAACTGCATCTGCCAGTCCTTTGACCATTTCAAAACCCTATCTAGATCAACTTGAAGTGATAGAGAGTCCTCCTCCGAATTAATTTCCCTACCGATTTTCGTATCATCGGCAAATTTGCAAATGTTACTACTCAAACCCGAATCTAAATCATTTATATATATTATAAACAACAGAGGGCCCAGGACAGAGCCTTGAGGCACTCCACTTACAACATTTTCTCACTCTGACTTGACTCCATTTATACTAACTCTCTGTTTCCTTTGGTATAGCCATGCCCTAATCCAGCTTAATATAGCAATATACATTGGAATATACATTGGAATATACCTCCCAAACCAAATGCAGGGAGTCTTCTTCGTCCTCTAGTTGCGAACCTATAAGTAAAAGAATAATGAATTCAAGTAAATAATAATAAAATTAAATATAGGAAGTTAATAAATAATGTCGTTATTGAAATATACTAATAATTATTGTGGAGCTACTTACAATTTGGAATTATTTGGACTTGGGTAAATACTGGTTCGGTAACAGGGTTGTTGAATTGTGGAATCAATTACCGCGTATCGTGGTGGAGGTGGGGTCCCTCGATTGTTTCAAGCGTGTGTTGGACGGGTATATGAGTGGGATTGGGTGTTTATAAATAGGAGCTGCCTAGTATGGGCCAATCAGCCTTCTGCAGTTACCTTTCTTCTTATGTTCTTATGTCTTCCAATATGGCAAATGAATTTGCAGTCCTTAGGGCGTCTATAGGCGGCCTTGTCAAGGTCTTCTTAAAACCCCTGTCCTTTACGACTTTCCACGACAAGGTCTTTTTAACATTGGTCTCCTCCTTCGTTTCTTCTCGATGTTGTTTCAGCTGTCGTACATCCTCCCGTACGGAATCCATCTCTGCTCTCAGAGCTCCAAATAGGTTCATCAGTTCCTTCACCACACCTTGCATTATTGCAATGATAATAATACTACAATCGGAGCTGTAGCTAACACACCCTCTCACTGTGATTGCCTGCGCCTGATTGGACATGACAAAAGGGGATATTAATAATAGCCTATTAAAGGTATCAACACAAGACAGAACACGATACAATGGTCATAAATTGGATAAATTTTAGATTTAGGAAAAAGACCTGGTTAGGTAAAAGGGGTGAACGATGAGATGCATGCTACTTCATGCTCTGTGTTGCTCCCCGTTGTTTCATATGAAATGGATAGTGGAATTGATCAATTTCTATGGACAATAAACGATCCTTGGCTGGACACTATAAATATAAGTAAGGTGATCAAATAGGACCTTCTGAATATTGACAGAGTAGCGTTATTGAATGTATTAATGGAGAGGAAAGGGGGATAATAATTAGATAGAGAATAGGCCTACTGCAGTTCATCTAATACCGTTAGTTGATGTTTTGGTTGACATAGATTGAAAATAAATAGAAGATTCGGCAAAGGCCTTGTGCAATTTCATTTTTTATGTTTAAATATGCTATTACAGTAAACAGACTTATTCAGGGAAGATGAAGACTGGCTAGCTGATGACGTCATTGACCATTAGCGATGCCTGTGCAGGGCCACCGGGATAACGAAAAAGACTCGGGCCAACTCGCTGCGGGAGCGTTTTTTTTTTGCGGTAAAACCTAGGGGCCAATTCCCTGCTGGACCGTTTTTTTCGGTAAAACCTAGGGGCCAACTCCCTGCTAGAGCGTTTTTTCCTTGAAACACAAGGGCCAACTCGCTGAGAACGAAAAAGGCAAAAAATTTAAAAAGAGAAAAATAAGCAGATTTATTATATATTATGTGTCTACCATATTTAAAAAATCATTAGAGTCAGGAATCGTGGAAGGTTGCTAATGTGGTACCAATTTTTAAGAGAGGAGACAGATCACTTGCATCACGTGCCTTGACTTTAGCAAAGCTTTTGAAGTAGTGCCACATGAAAGACTGATTAAAAAGATAGAGGCTCATGGTATTGGGGGTGCTATATATAGATGGATTAGGGCATGGCTATACCAAAGGAAACAGAGTTAGTATAAATGGGGTTAAGTCAGAGTGGGAAAATATAAGTGGAGTGCCTCAAGGCTTTGTCTTGGGACCCCTGTTGTTTATAATATATATAAATGATTTAGAGTCAGGTTTGAGTAGCAACATTTGCAAATTTACCGATGATACAACAATCGGTAGGGAAATTAACAAGGAAGAAGACTCACTATCACTACAAGTTCATCTAAATAGGATTCTGAAATGGTCAAAAGATTGGCAGATGCAGTTTAATGCTGATGAATGTAAAGTTTTAAGGCTAGGTAATGATGATAGAGTTACAAGATACGAGCTAGATGGTGTTGAGATTGCGAAGTCGGATTGCGAAAGGGATCTGGGAGTTATGATTAGTAGAATTTAAAACCAAAGGATCAATGCATGAATGTTCGTAATAAAGCAAATAGGACACAGGGATTTATTAATCAAAGAGTTAGTAATAAAACACCTGGTGTTGTTCTTCAGCGATATCTTGCTCTGATTAGGGCTCCATTTGGATTGTGCAGTTTGGTTTTGGTCGCCGTACTATGGAGTGGATGAAGGGTTCACTCGAACAGGTCCAGCGTGGGAAGACGGAGTTAATTTCCCAAATGAGAAATCTTTCAGGTGACGAGTGTTACGATCTCGATTCCATCGTCGGAGCATGGAACAGCGACGTCAACGCCATCTGTGAGTCCGCTCCTGAAACCCCCCACAAATTGGACGATGCCATCTAGTGGTGACAGGATTATACCAGTAAGAGGCGATAGATTCCTGACCTAGTCAGTTCAAGAGGTAGCTGGTGCTGACCTCTGGTGAGGTGGCGCCTAGAAAATCAGCGCCATTTGAGGTGTAGTATGTCTATGTCAGAGTACGTAAGTGATGTTTACTAGTGTCCCATGTACTTACCAGTGTACTGATGACGTGTCTGTATCCACAGAGTCGACGCATGGCTGCTGTGGTACGAGGACAGTCAGTCTACCCAGGGCAGCCAATAGCTCTCTACTCCATTTTGCTTTACGGAAGCAGTGAGCCGCCGCCGGAGAAGAACTGTGTACTGTTCTACTGTCTGCCTGTGAAGTGGTAGTGACGGAGTTTGGCGTACCCGAGACTGGCTAACAGAAGAGACAACTGACAGTTAAGGTGCTACTGAGGAGTGTAACCAGCGAGTTGCAAGAAACTCCTGCCATGGGTTCGCTACCCTTGTATTTGTACATGAAGAGGCCCAGCAGCGCGAGGCTGATGTTCTCTGCCAGCTCCAGGCTGGAGAGTGATTGTGGGCGTGCACGGAGAGCACCTAGTGAGACTGTTTTGGCTGGCCCGTGGCCAGGGTAGACTCGTTGGTGTTTCCCAGTACTGGTTGAGGACGGTACTGTGTTGAGGAAACACGGTAGCTGACATGACTGCATCGATTGAGCATCAAACAGCGCTTAGTGTCCTATGAGAGAGACACTTGTGTACATATTAAGTGTAGTAATACTTCTTCTAGGATTATATATGATGTGATGGGAAAGTTGATTATATATGAATATATTGATAATTAATGAAGTGTAGTATTCAATGCACCTTCCCCAGTGTGTTTTCCTTGCATTACCGAGCTCACTCCTTGAAAGCCACTATTAACTTGGGGTTGGATACCAGAACTTTAGTACCACCAGCAAAGAACCCGGTTGCGACCCATTGTGGCCGTAACATAATTGGTATCCCCAGCGGGATCCGACCTCTTGTCAAGTACGTTTGACAGGGGTGGTGACGTAGTGCAACCCCCTGTGAATAATTCCCCTGTTCGTTGTTTTTCAGGACGTTACATGTCCTGTGCAGTGCTAAGTGTGATTAATTGCAGTATTGGCGAGTGCGGTGTTCAGTGTGATTAATTGCTGTATTGGCGAGTGCGGTGCTCGGTGCGATTAAGTGCAGTATTAGCGAGCGTGGTGCTCTGTTATTATAAGTGTCTAGTGTTAAGTGAAGCAGTGTGTTACTTGCTCGTGCACAACTTGGTGACAAAATGGCATAGAAAATAACCATTGAGAATATAGACAATGTTCAGGAATTTCTGAACAAGCAGGACTTTCTTGCTAGACTGATACATCTGGGAAAGCAGGAACTTGTTCAAGTAAGTGCCTATTTAGGGATCAAAATACGTGAGAGTGATGCCCGTGTTGAAATCTTATCGAAGGTTCATAAGCACTTAAAGGCCGAGGAGAAGCAGGAAAGCGAGGCACAGAGTACAAAGGAAAGTGAGGTGGCTTCCACTGAACAGGAAGATAAAGACAGTGACGGTGAAAGGGATGCGGGTGAACTGAACATAAGTTTTATAACTGTCAAAATGCGTGCCTTAGAAATAAATCGTGAGATGGAGTGGAAGAAATTGGAAATAGAACGAGAAATGAACGAGAAGGAAATGGAAATGAAATGGTTGGAATTAGAGAAGAAAGAGAAAGAGAAGAACGGGAAAGAAAAAAAAAGAAGGAAATGGAAATGAAACATTTGGAATTACAAGAAAGGAAAGAAGAGCGAGAAAGAGAAGAAAGAAGAGAGAGAGAAAGAGAAAAGCGAGAAAGAGAAGAAAGAAGAGAAAGAGAAAGACAAGAAAAGGAGAAGGAAAGACTCCACGAGTTAAAAGTGCTACAATTAGGTGGTCAGAGGAAAACAAAGGAAACAAGTAGTTTCGTTCCAGTGAGAAACATAAAGATGGTCCCAAAATTCAATGAAAAGGAGGTTTCAAACTTCTTCGCTGCCTTCGAGAAGGTTGCTTCGTCTTTGGATTGGCTAAGGGAGAATTGGGCCATCATGATCGAGTCCGTCTTGAATGGGAAGGTTCAAATTGCCTACTCCACGTTGTCGCTTGATGATTCCAGTGATTACGACGCGGTGAAGAAGGTAGTGCTCATGGCTTATCAGTTGGTGCCGGAGGCTTATAGGCAAAAGTTCAGGAACCTGAAGAAGACCTCGGAGCACACATTCACAGAGTTTGCGAACATCAAATAACGGCTTTTTCAGGAGTGGTGTGCATCTCGAAAGGTGATGACGAAAGAACAACTCGAACAGCTCATACTGTTGGAGGACTTCAAAGAAGGTCTGTCTGGAGATATCAAGACATACCTAGAAGAACAGCAGGTAGAGACTTTGAGTGCAGCTGCCACTATGGCTGAGGAGTACATCCTAACTCATCGATCCTATACCAGGTATGTCCCGAAGAGTTACCCACGTCTGTTTGGCAAATACCGACTAGAAGAAGGAAGACCCGTCCCACAGAGTGCTTTGAAGACGCTCCCAGGTAGTCCCCGAAGGACTAGTCCTAACAGACCAACACACCGTAGTCCAAGGAGGAACGTAGTATGTTGGACTTGCGGGCAGAAAGGGCATGTTGCTGCCAGGTGTCGAGGAGGGACAGGTAACGACCCGCACAGGGAAGTAAGGCTGATGAGTTGTAGGACACCACCAGTGGGAACCCAGTCTCTAATGACGAGTAGAGAACGACCAGGATTGTTTGCCCCTCACACTTCAGGCGGGTATGTAACGAGTGATCATACTGATAGATCAGTTGTAGTGCTCAGAGATAGTGCAGCAGCCCAGTCCCTGATCGTGAGAGACTCGTTACCCGTGGGAGTGAGTGTTGACGGGATACAAAAGGTTATTCTAGTTGGGTTTCCTTTGATGTGGTACGTTGCCCTCTTAGTGCAAGTACACCTAGACTCGCCCTACTTCAGTGGCACATGTGCGTTGCCGGTAGTTGATACCCTGCCCGTAGCTGTGATAGAAGTAGTACTAGGCAACGACTTGGCAACAGGTTTGATTTACGAACATCTCAAGATAGTGGACGATCCATTAATAAGGTCTGAGGTGACAGCAGAAAACATTAATACCCAGGTACAGGCAGACGTGAAATTATATAACATGTTTAATTCTCCCTCAACCCAACAGATTGAGAACATTCCAACAGATTCTGCTGACTCTTCTCCCGACGGGAAACACGGGGTTACGGAGACAGAAGGAACTGAGCAAGAAGAGGGGCCTCAAGTACAAGCGCCGACAGATACCCAAGAGTCTGGAGTGACGGCAGATAAGTACTTGCGGTATGGCAAGGTACTATATTCACTGAACTGGCCAGAGATTTCCCAAACGTCAGAGGTATGTGAGGTATGTGCGCAGGTTCTAGTGCCCTCTTTGATCCAAGCCAGGCTAATGGATATAGCCGGCTATGGATATTACAGGCTCTTGAAAATTATTCCTAAGTTAGCCAAATGTTTCTTAGTGGTATTTTGTATTATTCTCGTGTGTGCTCTAAGCAAAGACCAGTGGACGAACCGTCAGATGATGGCTCCTATGAACATCGTGGAGAGACACCAGGGATTGAAGACCCGCCCTATGAGTATTGCAGTCGAAGAAGGGACTCAGAAGGTGATTGATGATACAGGATGTAGGAGAAATGTCTTAATGAGTGACTGTTCCCGACAGGTTGACACCCCCGCGTAATTGCTGAGCCTGGATTCAACATTATGCGGAACGTTGGTCGACCTGATGGTGGAAGAGCGAACACAATCTTCAATGTACAAGCAGCCATGTTGGGACTAGGTGTGGGCCTAGTTAGCAGTTATGCTGTAAGTATAGATTTAAAGACTATCGCTGTTACTTCAAATCATCAGTCCCCGGTATTCCAGATTTCCGTCTCCCTAAAGGACTGCCAGACTGGTGAAAAAAATGCCTTCTGCGACCAGCCACCAGCGGCGCCACGACACAGGGAGGTGTCTATTCACCCCAAATCGAGCCTCTGTACGTCTTTACCAAGACACGTGAGATAATTGTGCCTCTGACGGGCATCCCAGTAAGGTTTCTGGAAGTCACATCAGGCAGGTCATTGCCTATGATCTTCGAGTTTTCCTTGTGCCAGATTCTCCTACTAAGGCAGTTTTGCAGACAGGACATCCTCGCCACATCAGTCCATTCTTTATGGGCGTCTGTTTGGTTTTGTACTAATGTACTAATTTGGTTTATTTCCTCCTTTGTAGAAACCCAAACCAAATTCCTTTTTGGTGGGGAGGTGTTACGAACCCGATTCCATCGTCGGAGCATGGAGCAGCGACGTCAACGCCATCTGTTTGTCCGCTCCCGAAACCCCCCACAAATTGGACGACGCCATCTAGTGGTGACAGGAATATACCAGCAAGAGGCGACAGATTCCTGTCCTAGTCAGCTCGAGATGTAGCTGGTGCTGACCTCTGGTGAGGTGGCGCCTAGAAAATCAGCGCCATCGATTATGAGAGGAGTTGTGTTTATGTCAGAGTACGTAAGTGATGTTTCCTAGTGTCCCATGTACTGACCAGTGTACTGATGACGTGTCTGTATCCACAGAGTCAACGTAGGGCTGCTGTGGTACGAGGACAGTCAGTCTACCAAGGGCAGCCAATAGCTCTCTACTCAATTATGCTTTACAGAAGCAGTGAGCCGCTGCCAGAGAAGAACTGTGTAGTGTTCTACTGTCTGCCTGTGAAGTGGCAGTGACGGAATTCGGCATACCCGGGACTGCCTAACGGAAGAGATGACTGACAGTTAAGGTGCTACTGAGGAGTGTAACCAGCGAGTTACAGGAAGCTCCTGCCAGGGGTTCGCTACCCTTGTATTTGTACGTGAAGAAGCCCAGCAGCGTGAGGCTGATGTTTTCTGCCAGCTCCAGGCTGGAGAGTGATAGTGGGTGTGCACAGGGAGCACCTAGTAAGACTGTTTTTTGGCTGGCCCGTGGCCAGGGTAGACTCGTTGGTGTTTCCCAGTACTGGTTGAGGACGGTACTGTGTTGAGGAAACACGGTAGCTGACATGACTGCATCGATTGAGCATCGAATAGCGCTTAGTGTCCTATGAGAGAGAGACACTTGTGTACATATTAAATGTAGTAACACTTCTTCTAGGATTATATATGAGGTGATGGGAAAGTTGATTATATATGAATATATTGATAATTAATGAAGTGTAGTATTCAATGTACCTTCCCCAGTGTGTTTTACTTGCATTACCGAGCTCACTCCTTGAAAGCCACTACAAACTTGGGGTTGGATACCAGAACTTTAGCACCACCAGAAAAGAACCCGGTTGCGACCCATTGTGGCCGTAACAGGGAGGGATTAGCAAAGCATAAATTGCATTTGCTGGAAAGGCGGAGAGATGGGGGGTGGCATGATGGTGGTTTTTGGGTGGATGAAAGGACATAACAAGAGGGATATTAATAGGGTATTAAAAGTATCAACACAAAACAGAACACAAAACAATGGGTATAAATTAGATAAGTTTAGATTTATGAATGACTTGGGTAAATACTGGTTTGGTAACAGGGTTGTTGATTTGTGGAACCAATTACCGCGTAACGTGGTGGAGATGGAGTCCCTCGATTGTTTCAAACGTGGGTTGGACATGCATATGAGTGGGATTGGCTGGATATAAATAGGAGCTGCCTCGTATGGGCCAATAGGCCTTCTGCAGTTACCTTATTCTTATGTTGTTATGTTGTTATGTACCCACTTCATCAAGTACACAATTTCTTTGGTACCTACTTCACCAGGTAGACACTTCACCAGGTTTCAACTTCACCAAATTCCCAATTTTCTACATACCCACTTTACCAGTTTTCCACTTGACCAGGTAGTCTCTTCACTAAGTACCTAACTTCTTAGGTACAGACTTCACCAGATACCCACTTCACCATATTCCATATGGTGAAGTAACCATATTCCCAAGTACCTACTTCACCAGGTATACACCTCATCAAGTACCCAATTTCTTAGGTACACACTTCACAAAGTACCCAATTTTTTAGGTATGCGTTTCACCAGGTATTCACTTTACCAACTATCCTATTTCCTCTGTACCCACTTTACCAGGTGCCCACTTCATCAGGTACCCAATTTCTTAGGAACCCAATTCACTAGGTACCCTCTTTACCAGGGTCCTACTTCACCAAGTACCCAATTTTCTAGGTTCCGCTTCACCAGGTACCCACTTCACCAAGTACATAATTTCCAAAGAACCCACTTGACCAAGTAACCAATTATCTTTGTACCTACTTCTTGAGGTACCCACTTCACCTTTTTTCCAATTTCCTAGGTACCTACTACACCAAAAACCCAATTTCCTAAGAACCCATTTCACCAAGTACCCAATTATCTAGATACCCACTTCACCATGTTCCCAATTTCCTAGGAACCCACTTCACCAGTTACCCACTTCACCAAGTACCCAATTCTATTAAAACACTCTTCACCAGGTACCTACTTCATGAAGTACCCAATTTCCTGGGTACCCACTTCACCAGGTACCCGTTTCACCAAGTACCCAATTTCTTAGGTACCTACTTCACCAGGTACACACTTCACCAAAAACTCAATTTTCTAAATACCCACCTCACCAGCTTCCCACTTCACCTAGTACACACTTCACTAAGTACCCAATTTCCTATGTACCCACTTCACCACATACCCAATTTCCTAGGAACTCACTTCATGAGGTACCCACTCATAAGGTACCCACTTTACCAAGTACCAAATTTCCTAGGTACCCACTTTCCCAGGTACATACTTCATCCGGTTCCCAATTCACCAAGTACCCAATTTTTGAGATTCCCACTTCACCAGGTATCCACTTCTCCAAGCACCCAATTTTCTAGGTACCCACTTCACTAGGTAGCCACTTCCAAGTACTTAATTTCCTACATATCCATTTCATCAAGTACCCATTTTCTTATTTTTCCACTTCACCAGATACCCACTTCACCAGGTTCCCACTTCACCAAGTAACCAATAACCAAGGTTCCCATTTCAACAAGTAGCAAATTTCCAAGGAACTCACTTCACCAGGTACCTAATTTCCTAGGTTCCCACTACACCAAGCAATCAATTTTTTTAGGTACCCACTTCACCAATACTTAATTTCCTAGGTATCCATTTTACCAGTACCTAATTTCCGAGGTACCCACTTCACCAAATACCCAATTTCCTAGGTATTCACTTAACCTGGTACCCACTTCACCAAGTACCCAATTTCCTAGGTACACACTTCACAAGGCACCCAATTTCCTAGGTACCCACTTCACATGATACCCACTTCAGAAGATACTTAATTTCCTAGGTACCCACTTCACCAAGTACTTAATTTCCTAGGTACCCACTTCACCAAGTATGCAATTTCTGGGTACCCACTTAACCAAGTACCCAATTTCATAGGTACTCACTTCACCAAGCAGACAATTTCCTAGGTACTCATTTCATGACGTACCCACATCATCAAGTACCCAATTTTCTAGATACCCACTTCATCAGGTATCCAGTTCACCAAGTAACCAAACTCTTAGTACCCAAATATTTAATTCTCTTCGTAACCACTTCACCATGTTCCCACTTCACCAGGTACCCCCTTCACTAAGTACCCAATTTCTTAGGTACCTATTTCAATAGTATCCACTTCACTAAGTACCCTATTTTCTAGGTAACCAATTCACCAAGTACCCTATTTCCTAGGTACTCCACCAGGTACCCTCCTCACCAAGTACCCTACTACTTAGGTACTCAGTTCACTACGTACCTACCCACTTAATCACTAGTTACTCACTTCACCAAATACCGAATTTTCTAGGTATCCACTTCACCAGTTTCCCACGTCAGCAGGTAGTGTCATCACTAAGTACCCAATTTCTGAGGTACACACTTCACCAGGACACCCAATTCACCAAATAGCCATATTCCTAGATGCCCATCACAAGGTACCCACTTCACCAATAACCCAATTTCTTAGGTACCTACTTCACCAGGTACCCTCTTTTCCAGCTTCCCACATCACCGAGTACCAAATTTTCCCAGGTAGCCACTTTACCAAGTTCCCAATTTCCTTGGCACCCACTTCATCAAGTACCCATTTCTTTAGGTACCCACTTCATAAGATACCCACTACACCAAAAAACAAATTTCCTTGGTACCCAATTCTCTTAGTACATAGTTCACTAAGTTACTACTTCACCTAGTACCCAATTTCCTAGGTATTCACTTCACCAAGGAGCCATATTCCTAGGTACCAACTTCACCAGGTACACACTTTACTAAGTACCCAAATTCCTATGTGCCCACATCAACAGGTAACCACTTCACCAAGTACCCAATTTTCTAGGTACGCACTTCACCAGGTTACGACTTTACCCAGTACTCAATTACCAAGGTACCCATTTCACTGAGTACCCAATTTCTTAGGTACCCTCTTCACCAGGTACCCAATTCACCAAGAACCCAATTTTCTAGGTACCAACTTCACCAGGTACCCATTTCATCAAGTACGAAATTTCTTAGAAACCTACTTCAGCAGGTACCCACTTCACAAGGTTCCAACTTCACCAAATACCCAATTTTTTATGTACCCACTTCACCAGGTTCCCACTTCACTAAGTACCCATATTCTTAGGTACACACTTCACCAGGTATCAACTTCACAAAATACTCAATAATCTACGTACCCACTTCACCAGGTTACCATTCAACCGGGTACCCACTTCACTAAGTACCCAATTTTTTAGTACACGCTTCACTAGGTACCCAATTCACCAAGTAACCATATTCCTATATACCCAATTCACCAGTTACCCACTTCACCAAGTACCCAATTTCCTAGGTACCCACTTCACTAGATACCCACTTCTCAAAGTACCAAATTTTCTAGGTATGCACTTCAAGAAATATCCAATTTTATATGAACTCTCTTCACCAGGTACCAACTTCACAAATTGATAAATTTCCTTGGTTCCAGGTACCAAGGTACCCCATCAGGTACCAACTTCATCAGGTACTCAATTTCGTAGGTACTTTCTTCACCAGGTACACACTTCACCAAGTTTCTACTTCACCAAATACCCAATTTTTCTACATACCCACTTCAGTTTCCACTTCACCAGGTAGTCTCTTCACTAGGTACCCAACTTCTTAGGTACACATTTCACCATGTACCCACTTCGCCAAGCAAACATATTCCTAGGTACCCACTTCACCAGGAATAGACCTCACCAAGTACACAATTCCCTAGATACCCACTTGAAAAAGAGACCAATTTTCTTCATTGCGTTTCACCAGGTATCCACTTCACCAGGTACCCACTTCACCAGGTACCCAATTTCTTAAAAACACAATTCATCAGGTAACCTCTTTACCAGGATCCCACTTCACCAAGTACCCAATTTCCTAGGTACCCAATTCACCAAGTACCCAGTTATCTAGGTTCTCATTTCATAAGGTACCCACTGCACCATGTTCCAAATTTCCTAGTTACCCACTTCACCAGATACCCGATTCACAATTTACCCAATTTCTTAGGTAACTACTTCAACAGGTACACACTTTACCAGGTTTTAATTTACCGAAAAATACATTTTTTTACGTAACCACTTCACAAATTTCCCACTTCACCAGGTAGTCTCTTCACCAAGTACCCAATTTTATAAGAACACTTTTCACTACGTGCCCAATTTCATAGGTACCCACTTCATCAAGTACCCTCTTTACCAGGTTCTCTCTTCGCCAAACACCCAATTTTCTAAGTACCCACTTCAACAATTACCAACTTCACCAAATACCAAATTTCTTAGGTACCCATTTCACCAGGTACCCACTACACCAGGTTTCAACTTCATTATATACCCAATTTTCTACGTACATACTTCACCAGGTTCCCACTTAACCAGGTTCCCACTTAACCAGGTACCCACTTTACTAACTACCCAATTTCTTAGCTACACACTTCACCAGGTACCCACCTTACTATGTACCCAATTTCTTAGGTACACATTCATCAGGTACCCACCTCACCAAGTTCAAAATTTCTTAGGAACCCACTTCACCAAGTACCCACTTCACAAAGTACCCAATTTTCTACGTATACACTTCAGGAGGTACCCACTTCACCAATTACTATATTTCCTAGGTACCCACTTCAGCAAGAATCCACTTCACCAAGTAACCAATTTGTTAGGTACCCACTTCTCCAGGTACCCTCTTAACCAGATTCCCACTTCACCAAATACCCAATTTGTTATGTATCCAGTTCGCCAGGTTCCCACTTCACCACCAGGTACGCACATCTCCAAGTAACCAATTTCCTAGGTACCTAATTTTCCAAGCACCGAAATTTCTAGATACCAACTTCATGAGATACCCACTTCGGCAAGTACCAAATTTTCTGGGTACCCACTTCTCCAGTCACATACTTCACCAAGTTCCAACTTCACTAAGTACCCAATTTCGTAAGTACCCACTTCACCATGTACCCAGTTTTCAAGGTACACACTTCACCAGGTACCCACTTCACCAAGTACCACATTTCTTAGGTACCCACTTCACCAGGTACCCACTTCACCAAGTATCCAAATTCTTAGGTACCCACTTTACCATGTATACAATTCTCTAGGTATGCACTTCACAAGGTACCTACTTAACCAAGAACCCAATTTCCTGAGTACCCACTTCACCAAGTACCCTTTTTCAAAGGTTCCCTCTTCACCAGGTTCCAACTTCACCAGGTACCCACTTCACCAACTACCGATTTTCCTTGGTACCAACTTCATGAGGTATCTGCTTCACCATGTTCCCAATTTCCTAGGTACCCACTTCACCAGGTACCTACTTCACCCGGTTACCATTTCACCAAGTACCCACTTTTCTATGTACCCACCTCACAAGGTACCCCACATCCCCAAGTACCCAATTTCCTAGGTAACCACTTTACCAAGAATTCAGTTTCCTAGGTACCCACTTCACCAAGTTCCCAATTTCCTAGGTACCCCCTTCACGAAGTACCCAATTTCCTAAGTACCCAGTTCATGAGGTACCCACTTCACCAAGTTCCCAATTTCCTAGGTACCCACTTCACGAAGTACCCAGTTCATGAGGTACCCACTTCACCTAAGTTTCCAATTTTCTTGGTACCCACTGCACCAAGTACCAAAATTCTTAGATTCCCTCTTCACCATGTACCTACTTCACCAAGTTCACAATTTTCTAGGTACCTTCTTCACCAGGTGCCCACTTCACCAGATACCAAATTTTCTAGATACCCAGTTCACCAGGTACCTACTTCCCCAAATACCCCATTTCCTAGGTTCTCACTTCCCTAGGCATCCAACTTCACAAAGTACCAAATTTTCTTGGTACCCACTTCACCAAGTACCCTATTTCCTAGGTACATATCTCACCAAGGTACCAATTTCACCAAGTACCCGATTTCCTAGGTACCTATTTCAACAAGTACCCTATTTTCTAGGTACCTACGTCACCAAGTACCCACACCATCAAGTACCCTATTTCCTTTGTACCCACTTCACCATGTACCTTATTACCTAGGTACCCACTTTACTCAGTACCCACTTCACCATGTACCCAATTTTCTATGTACCCACTTCACCATGTACCCAATTTTCTATGTACCCACTTCACCAGGTAACTACTTCACCAAGTGCGCTATTTCATTGGAACCTACTTCACCAGGTACCCACTTCACCTGGTAATCACACTCAATTTTGACTCAATGTAGCAATCCTGTCTTATGAAATACAAAATATTTCTCCCTAATCTTCCTTTAAAGACAAAAAAGTTTAAATTTGGTCTCTAAAACAAAAAAATGCGTTGCCGAACATATAAAAGTATTGTGTTAAAAGCAATTTCTCCATTGTAATGAACAGTGGATAAACATGCTGTTATCACCTCCGCTCTTTGAAATTGGCTCGTGCCTGAAATGGGTATATTTTTTTATCCAGGCATATCACACTTCAATTATATATGTGGGAATTAGCATAAATATCTGAGGGCATTTATTAGCTTAAATACCTGTGATATATAGTAAAAGCACCAGTTATTTATGGATGGAGGGGCACAAACACAAGTAAACGTATAAACTTATATTATTAGAACTTAGGAATTATTGTATAACCAAAAACTCCACTGGGTAACTACTTAAAACTACAATATAATGTAATTCACGGTATGACTTGTTATAGTATCTTGTCCACTCAGATAGGATCAAACAATACGAACCAGAACAAAATGGACTACAACGACTTAAGTAAAAGAGAGATCCTTCCGATTCCAACGCCACACCGCTTCAAACTCAGCTCCTCAAACACGCTGCTCCCGCAGACGCCTTTCTCCCTCACACAGTTACCAAACGTCTGATAGAACTTTTAACTAACCACTTGCATACTGAGATAATCACTCACAAACACGTTTACACAGAAGTATATATTATTCTACACAATCTGGAATAATAACTCAAGCAAGCATTTTGAAAAAAAATAATTATGAAAGATGCAACAATTGGCAACACGATCACACGACTGACACACGCCTCACACTCACACGTCTGGGACAGGAATTGGACATGTCTATTAGAGACGCCATATCATTATCTCTTTCATACGATGGAATACAATAGACAATACTGCCACACTATAATCCTTTTAAGAACATGAAAAAGCACAAGGTAGTAACCATACCAATATATACACATAATATTTAAATTTCCATCATAAAACTTATACTTGCCAAACTGAGATGGGATGAATATATTCAACCTACACTATCTGTGAGAACCAGGTAATTACCTGGGGCCAGATTCACGAAGGTAGTTACGAAGGTTTTTCTTCTTAGCTACGAATGTTTTCCTTCTTAGCGCCTTCCTGGCGGCTACGTCGGTATTCAGGTACACTAAGGCGAAAAACCTTCGTAAGTTTGGTCCGGCATCTAAGTGTGGTGTCGACCACTCGTAGCTTTACGTAAACTGGATATAACTCAATTTTTCTCTACTACATAATACTGAGATCGATTTTAAGATTTTGGAACATAAACAAACGATTATAGCTATCTTCGTGTTAGTTATATATGCATTCTTTGCTTGAAACTTTGAGTAAATATGTCTTTTATGATATTAGAGTTAGTTTTATAATAGCAAGATATTATACAAGTAGTTATTAAGTAAATAAATACTGGTGAACATGAAATATGAGAGAAGGTGATGAGCCCTGCCTGATGGGATCATTTACTGTTATCAAATGCTCCTGTTCACCTAGTAGTAAGGGTGTACCTTAGCTATACATACCCATTTCTAATTTATTTAGCTTGCTTTTATTTTGAAATTAAATATGGGTGAGACATAAAATAAAAATATGCTGCACAAATGATGTTAGGTAAAGAAAAGGGCAAAAAAGTCAAAAACTTTATTCATTGAATACTTAAAGCTATAATTATGACTATATGGACTAATAAAAACGAGAGAGGGAAGTAGGGGTCCAAGACCTCTTCATGTTACACAACTTGGGTGTGGAACAAGTAATTATCAAAAGAAGGCACCATGCCGGGAAGGCTATGTAGCAGTAAGGCAGTGAGGTGAGGCAGCTACTTATTTGAGAAATGTTTATTTATTTACCTTATAAGCTGAGGCAGCTTATTTTATTTGAGGAATACTCAGCTGATTCCTCTACATTTAGCATGGAACAAATTTGTGTCCAAGACCTCTTCCTGTTACACAATTTGGCTGTGTGTGTAACCAAACTAGAAGTGCTCTACAAATCAAGGGACCCAGAATGTGGAATGACTTCCCGAATCATGTCAAAGGCTGTACCTCTTTCAACCAGTTTAAGAGTAAAACCAAGTACTACCTAATTAACTCCATGTAACCTACCTTACCCCCTAAATGTCAACCCATGTCTTGCTATTTTTTAAACAATGCTGTTCACCAATGTGTACAATTGCTGATTTCTGCTATGTTACCCCCCTTTTAAATTTTTTATTCCTTCTTTCAACACAATTTATATCTAATCCTGATTACTATTAAGTTTTAGTCTAAGTATTTTTTCCCCCACACCTTGCCCGAAATGCTATGAGTATTAGTGGCTTTAGGTATTGTATGTACTAGCTGTCTATAAATCCAACATTATATTTGTAAATCAACTGTATGTACTTTTCCTGAATGAAATTTATTTATTATTATATATTTAATCAGTAAGTAAGTATTATAAGAAGGCACCAAGATGGGAAGGCTATGTAGCACCATTGTGTATAACAATACACCAATTTTTTTTTAACAAATAATGCACTTGTATGGTAAAACAAATTCTGTCAGCTGTAAAAATATTGATGCAGTTATTTAAATAAAAAAATATAATGAAAGAAATATTACTGTTTTATTTTAATCCTATCTTTTTGTACTGTACAGTATATCCAAGGAAGTGAAAAATTGAGACATAATGCACAATTTAATGAATGATTAAAAAATGATTAGCATGGATTAGCAGTTCAAAAGAAATATGACTATTACATATCAACATGAGATCTTAATGATCCATGGTTAACATGATTTAATAAGGATAATACAGTACTTGTAATAATACAAACTATAATTTAAAATCTTTATTACTGATTTTTTTTGTATTAAGATTAGGTATACACAGCAATGTGCTGCTACCCTATTCTATATGGAATATTACGCAGTGTAGATAAAAAACTAGCTGTAAGTTTATCTAATACTCACAGGATGGTTAGACATACACGGAATCAAGGTAGAAAATACCAGCCTCAATACAAAAAACAAATCAACTCTGACTAAACAACTCTTCACGATTTTCACAAGAGGTAAGCACTGAATCATGAAAACATTATATTATAATTACTCCTACCAGTTTTTACAAGACTCCTCTCAAACAATGTATTTTTTAACATATTTAGTTATACAGTGCAATGTGCTGCTTCCCTATTTTGTATGAAGGACCACACAGTGTAGATAAAAAACTAGCTACAAGCTCATCCAACATCCTCACCTCACAGGATTACAGTCATACATGGAATCAGGAGAGAACAAAATACTTAAGGCTGATCCAATAGCCTCCACTGGCAAAATCTGGGTGCAGCACAAGAATATCTTCCAATATTCCTGAGAGTATAAAGTAATTACAGAGCTCAAAGTACCTCATACCATTTGGTATGAAGTCACTGATAACAGGGCAATCACAGATATAGTGTTGGAGAGTATGTTCTCTCAAGTAGGACTGAAAACATATGTTTTTTTCCACCAAGAGGGTTATAAACCCATGGAACTTCCTACCCGCTCAAGTCGTAAATGCCAAATTCCAGCTAAAAAATATCATTAAGACAATTGGCGGGCCCTTTAACAAGCCGCCGGCTTTTTGTCCTCGTTGAGGCAACTATATAGTTAGTGGCCCTTGGGTAAATTCAGTAAATATATATACAATAATTGTCAGCGCATCTTCCGAGCAACAATGACAGCTACATAGTATCTCTTAGAATTAGGTAGGTAAACAACAAATGTAACATATTTGTTTGCTACAATGTCGGTGCTTCCTGTAGAAGTTGAAAAGACATAGTTTTACTTCGAAATATGCTAATTTTATAAGAAAATTCGACTTAAATAGGAGGCAGTAAAGCTCCGATAAGCCAGCGCTAAGTCTTCAGTATGAAGAATGTTGCCTGCTCTTTGATTGGCCAAACGAAACACAGTCGTGACCTCTATCGGCATGCAGGCTTCCTAAGTGGACCTACGTGAATTGCACTAGGCATCTTCTTAGGGCATACTTAGGAACCTTCGTAGCAAACCTACTTACGAAGAAATACATGGAGCTTCGTGAATCTAGGTCCAGGTTCGTAACACATGCTTACCAGTTTGAGATAAGAAGGACGAAACATATATCAGTCTCTCCCGAGAACTACTGAACAAGCATCGATAATGCCAATTGTTATGAACAATATCATTTGTTTGTGTTTAGAAATACTTCGGGTGGCGAATCAAAACAATCACTCTTTGAGGCATGGCCCAGGTTCTGGGAACATGCTTTACCTTTGCAGTTCACGGGTTTAATGGATGAGATACGCAAGACTTATCTTACGTATCGGGATTTCGTGTTGTTGTGTCTGATTACGTAGAGACGGAATCATAAGGTGCAGTTTACATAGAGTTCGCCACTAGGCTCAAATACAGAATATTGGCGGAGTGCTGTATAATGTATCGCTGCTGTAGCATGTCTACTCATCTCTACCGTAACACAAATTCATTGTTTATTCGTTCCGGCTGCAACCCTGACTCATTGTGTACTGATCTTTGATGCGACGTAATCTTACAGTCTACTTATCTCTCATGCACCACATTCACCATGTACTTATCTTTGATGAAACACACTCACCATTTTCTCGTCCCTGATACAACACAGACTGATCACGTACTGATTTCTGATCCAACAGACTCACTATGTACTCATCCCTGATCCCTGGAAAACAGAAAAGTAAGGGGAGACATGATAACCACCTACAAAATTCTCAGGGGAATTGAAAGTGTGGACAAAGACAAACTCTTTAGCACTTTAGCAATCTTACTCACCATGTACTCATCTGTGATGCAACACAGTGTGAATTTGTTAATTTTTTTCCCTGCACAAGTCGTGAAATTGTGCCCAGTTTGACTTGCCACATTCACAAGTCCCAGAGTGGGTGACAGATGTGAAAGTATTCCTTATTTACTTTACAGTGGTAATTAGAGGCGATAGAAAATGTCGATGTCCAATTACTTGGTCCCCCAACCACTAGGTCGTTAGATCCTCAATTGAGTAATCAATCTCGAGGGCAGCAAAGCGGGGTTCTCACACCAAAATTTTGTATTTAGTGTTCGAAGCTGTGGGTTTCGTTGCAGAATTTATTCCTGTTAAATTTACGTCTTCAGAGGTAGCTGTTGCAGAGCAATGTAACGGGGCAGTACTCTAAAAGGCTGTTGACGTAAAGACACTTTTGCAACAACAACAATTTATTCAACAAACTTACTAACACACGGCAATAGGAACTTTACGTTACGTTAATTTCCCGATTGTCACCCTACAGCTAAACAATGCCAGCAGTAGCAGGACGTTGTCCCTCCACTCTGGATATCACGAGACCTCGTCTCGAAACCCTCTTGCATGGACATGAAAGAAAAAAGAAAACTAACTGATCACTGGTGAACACTCGGATTCAATTGCACTCAACTTCTACAGTGGCAATCAACAATGATGCAATACAAAACAATAACAATATCAGTAACAATAAAACAATGCAAGACTTGTCGCTAAGACAATCCTCACTCAATTAAATAATTACATTAATCATTATGTCAAACCAACAGCAACATTCAGAGAGTAATTACATTACCAATCTTTCATGCAGTCAGTATAAAATCAGCAATTATTACGTTAACACTTTGCCACTCAGGACAATATCCCCAACCACTTGGAGGTGGACGGTAGAGCGACGATCTCGCTTCATGCAGGTCGGCGTTCAATCCCCGATCGTCCAAGTGGTTGGGCACCATTCCTTTCCCTTGTCCCATCCAAAATCCTTATCCTCATCCCATCCAAGTGCTATATAGTCATGATGGCTTGGCGCTTTCTCCTGACAGTTCCCTTCCCTTCCCTCAAGACAATAAAAGAAATCAATAACTCGTTACTTTAAATTTCTTGCCATCAAGATAGTAATACGAAGAATACTTAACTCTGTACGCTAACACACAAGTACAACACTGCGATATACCACAATCACAATAATCAAAGAATAGCAGTATAATAATATATATAGGTGTCACCTAGACACAGCTCCCAATAACTTACTCTTCCATTGGTGTCTGGAAAGAATAAAATCATTCACGGTATCACACAGACACAAAAATCACAATGAATGAATTTTTAATAATAACACCATACAAGTAAAGAACTCAAAAGTATTTAAAATACTCAATGTGTGATAGGGTGTAACACATATACCGACGACAGTAACGTAATACAGGATCATGTAGATGGCTCTAATGACAACTCTCTTATTGTCTCTTCGACCGGTTTACTCACACCTGTTTCAGATGATAATGAGATAAACTGCATTTTTTTTTATTTTTTTTCATTTTTACATGCAAGCATGCTTATAAGTACAATAAAAACAAACAAATACAACATAGAACAACAGAATAAAATGACAAAGCACAAACTTGCAAAAACATAAAGGAACAAAATTAATAAACACAAAAACGCCGGCCGGAAGGGCCGACCACAAAACAACAATAATTACAAACAAAATACAACAATTAACAATTAACAATTAACACAGTTAATTAAACACATAACAATTAACACAGCGGAATGCAAGACAAATGAAACACCAGAACATAATTATACAGAACAAGGCTACCAGCACCTCAAACACACATGGAGAGGCACCAACATAAAACGATAATAATAATAATAATAATAACAACAAGAAAGGAAACACAAGTAAACAACAAACAAAAAGAAAAGCACAATGGCAAAACACGACAAAGAGCATAAACCCAGGCCGGATCACACCAACAGCCTGAAGGGCACTCAACACGACACAAACAGCACCATAAAAACAGAACCACAAAACATAACATAAGAGCATTACATCCACAACCAGACACACACACTAACCAAACCCCGGACCGAACAGGAACCGGACACACACACACACAAGCCGCACAAATAAACCCACAACAACAAACCGGAGCATTCAGGAACCGGGAAACAAACCCGCCCCACCCACACACACACACAGTCGACCCGCACCCCACAACCATGCACAGAAATGGAAACAACTCACAACACACAATACACAAAGGAATCATGAGCGAGGAATACATTTCTCAGTGACAGGAACATACGTCTTCGAAGCCCAAGGATACTTTTGCTTATAGGCCTCCCAAATCAAATATTCCATGTCGGTAGGGGGACGATCCCCCTGCCACCGTGGGCCCTTCATAAACTCAGGAATCACCAGATCAGGTGGAAACGGCCACTCCTTAAGCTCACCCACGCAAGTCGCATAACGAGGCTGGGAAGGGCAAACCACGTCCTTCGAGGAAGAAGATGACACGTACGTAGAAGCGTACGAGGGCTGCCGAGACGGCCGCGTCGCCGTACGCACAGGAGCAGGGGATGGTCGACTAGATGGTAACACCTCTACCGAGACCGCAGGAGACACTGAAGAGACGGCCGGAGACGGAAGTGGCGTCGAGACCGCCGCCGATGAAACTGAGAACGAGGAAGGGGTCACAGAACCCCGAGAGCGAGCAGCCTTTTTTAACACCACCACCAGGCCACCCCGCTCACCACGAACCTCAGCAGGGGAAACCACCACCCACGAAGAACCGGAGCCATCCGACGCAGGCCATACACCCGAAGCAGGATCCGCAGACACCATATGTGAAGTAGAGGCCGAAACATCGGCACCTGCATCCGCAGGCAAATGCACTTCTGCCACCACCTTAGTATGCAACGCAACCGGAGCCACACCGCCGTTGCCGGCAGATCCACAAGCGTTGAAGTCGCCAACGTCAGCCCATGCAGAAGAAGAACGCCGGGAATGCTTAGGCTCTGGCCGCACATCATCAGACCCGGAAGCTGACTCAGAGACACGTGCAACACAAGCCGGGTGAACCGACGCACGTCGAAGAACGGCAGCATCTTCTACCACATGGGGCACCAGGCCAGGCACAGGAGCAAGCGCCGGATCCACCCCGTCACCCAGTACAGCCGGAACAGACGGCGTCAGACGCAGCAGAGGACGAACTGGAAGATGGGGGATTCGAGCAGAAGGCAGTCGGAAGAACCCCAGGGACACCAGCCAGAGCAGGACGATCACCAGGCGACGACACAACCTCCGGAGGAGAGGCGACAATAACAGGGGGCGCATCAGGCGACACAGGGGGCACATCTGCGGCTGAAGAAACGTCCACATCCACCGAAGCCTCCTCCACAGGAAGCAGCGGAAAATCCTCTTCACAGAAGAGGTTCACGGGCGCAATGGCAGGTGCAGAACAGTCAGCAGTTTGATGGCCCAAAAGGCCACAATGATAACACGTCTGAGGCTGGCGGGCGTAAAACACCCGAACGTTATATCCCATAAGACACACAGAGGACAGTATGTCTGCCCGGAGCTGCATGCCCAGTGTGCGAATGTTAGTCCACCAGGTGCACGGGACCTGTGGAGGTGCATTTGCCTGCGGATGCAGGTGCCGGTGTTTCGGCCTCCACTTCAGATATGGTGTCTGCGGATCCTGCTTCGAATGCATCGCCTGCGTCGGATGGCTCCGGTTCATCGTGAGGGGTGGTTCCCCCTGCTGAGGTTCGCGGTGACACACACGGGAGCGCTCGACTCCATAAATTTCTATCACAGGGACATGAAGCAAATCAGACACCAGCGCTATCTCCGGGTACAGGCGACACAGGGGGCACATCCGCGGCTGAAGAAACATCCACATCCACCAAAGCCTCCTCTACAGGAAGCGGCGGAAAATCCTCCTCACTGAAGAGGTTCATGAGCGCAACAGCAGGCGCAGAACAGTCAGCAGCATGATGGCCCAAAAGGCCACAACGATAACACGTCCGAGGCTGGAGGGCGTAAAACACCCGAATGTAAAACACCCTTGAGCGGACTGGAGGATATCATGTGCAACCGCACACTAACTACGGTGCCAAACAGGCCGAAGTACCGCCGTAGCAGACCCTCCGGAAACTCCAAGGGTGCCCCATGTACACTGACATAAGTGAGGGCACCACTCCGATCAGAGAGGGTCACAGTGCCCGCACCATCCGGCAGGGGTAAGGTCCGCCCCTCGTATCGACGGAGAAATACCCGATATGCCAACTCTTCCGTAAACTTCACGATCACCCGACATGCCGTCACCAGCTCGACTCCATAAATTTCTATCACAGGGACATGAAGCAAATCACACACCAGCACTATCTCTGGGTACCCAGCCCGTCCAGAAAATTCGAGTCCCACAGACTGAGCCCGCACTACAGGGGGAAGAGGGACCCCCATCGTGAACTCCAGATAACTTCAGGTCGGACTGCTGAGCCTTGATCAATGCAAGGAAACACTATTTAAAGAGAAATATTTTGTACTCACTGAAAGACCTGACTTGTCACTCACGCCATGCATACATTCAACGGTGAACTGTAGATACTCAATTAATACTCCAGCAATGCACGTGAAAATAGGTATATACCTAGTTGTGATTGCAGGGGGGCTTAGCTCTGCTCTTTCAGCCCCCCGCTCAACTGTCAATCAATCAACTGTTACTAACAACTAACGTTTTTTTTCCTCAACACACACACACACACAGGAAGCAGCCCGTAACAGTTGTCTAACTCCCAGGTACTTATTTGCTGCTAGGTAACAAGTACATCAGGGTTAAGGAAACTCTGCCCATCTGTCTCCGCCGGGTGCGGGGATCAAACCCCGGTCCCTAAGTCCACGAGTCTAGAGCACTGTCCACTCGGCCACCCAGCCCCAACAAGTAACGGTAACTGTTACAATTGAGTAACAATCAATACAATGGGTGGCAAGAGTACATAACTCAAGCAAGGACCCCACATGGTTAACATGCGATTATCCACATGGGGGTATACTAGGTACACGTAGTGTACACAGGGTGGCTGGTGCAGACTGATAGAACAGATGAGTCGTGGTTGTGCATTGTGTGGCAAAATGCTTGGTAGCGGGCGACAGCTATACAGGGTGGTAAATGGCGAGTGTAGAACCCTCATGGTTATACTCGTGGTCAGCGGCATGGTGTGGGCAGGGAAAACATTAAGACCACAAAATATACCGAAAATAGAGTTATCTCATTCAGAAATTAACAGCAACAATGGGGAATCAATGTTACCTGCTCTAAAGTACATTTCGTAGTACTAGATTGACGGATGATAACGATAATCACAGATTGTAACACTTAGGCAGTCACGTTGCATCTGCGTGATCATGTGGGGGGCACATATTTCTCTCCCATTTTTTCACTCATATCTCGGATGAATTACCAAATAACGCGAACCGGATTCGGCAGTGAAACATGCTAAGTGTAATTTGACAGATGACAATAAATCAATTAACGTCTGTAAACGGAGTTCTTAGCTGTGGCCAGCAGCATAGGAATCTCAAGTCTTAAGACAGACAACCCGGTGTGATGTGTGGGCCCCTGGTGTGGCTGCTGCGGTTGCCTGAGTGACGTGCTTTACTGAGGGGCCCCCAGAGCCGTGTCGGCCTGCAGGTTTGGGAGGCCTGTGCCCCATAGCGTCAGGCAGGACTCAATTGGCCTGGAATTTTCCGGAAATGCTTCCTAACGGGCGGTGGAAGTAGTGATACTGGACATGATACGTGTTCCTGTGGAGGCTGTGTGTGGTGTGCAGCTGCTTGCTGGGAGGCGGGCGATTGTGAAGCTCGGCTCCTCAGTGGTTTACCGTAATCATGTAGCGTGTTATAATAGGAGCTCTTTCACTCTTCCTGGTGATGGTGGATCAGTGACCTTCTCCGACCACTGTGGTACGACGACGTATGTGGCGGTGCATGGGGCGCCCTTCGAGTTCCCTGAGGACCTTCTACGTCGATATTTTGCCCATTTTTGGCGTGTACTTCATGCTCAGATGAACACCATCCCCACCAGGAGGTGGAAAGAGGTCCCACTCTCTCCATGGGCCTCAGGCATCCTATAACGTCCTCCATCATGCTGTTTGGGTTTCCCTCTTTATGTGTTTCACGCGGGCCAGCCCTATATGTGTTTCTGGTGCGGCCTCCCAGGCTGCAGGGTGTGAGAAGCGGCGGGTCACCCCCTTTTAACCTCTTCTGGGAGGAGGATTTTCCCCCATTATTGACCAAGGACCAGTCTCCAGATGCTGGGATGTGTTGATTCCCTACCGGCTGAGGCCCCAGTGCCGGATCCTGCAGCTTGCCTGGGTGCGGATGTGGGTAATAGTGTAGATGTTGACGTGGGGGTTGGTGTTGTCCCCGGCCCCGCCACCAATAGCATCCCCGCCTCGGCCGTCTCTGCCCCAGAAACTCCGTCTCAGCCGCTCCTGCCTGTTACGTCCCTGGATTCAGTGTCTCCAGTCACTCTGGATATCCACGAGGGGCTGTCTCCTGCGGTGTGTGGTCCGGTGCCTCTGGTTGTGGAAGTTGTAGTTCTCAGGGGTCATCCTTTAAATGCAGGCCTGTCGGAGTGTTCTGCTGTGGTGCAGGATGATGGGGGCGATAGCTCGGACAACCGGCAGCCTGTCTCCAAGTACTCGCTGCGGGTTCTGAGTGTGTCTCCCTTTCGTGGTGAGCCTTGGGTTGAGGTGGGAGAGTATGTTGTTCCAGCGTCTCCCGTGGTAGTTTACGGTGGTGTAGGGGGTTGTGTGTTGCCTCCTGTGCCGCCTACTGCACCTCCTACTTTTGGCTCCCTGCAGTGGGAGATTGCCCCTGATGATCAGAACCTCTTCATGGTGCTGAGGAAGGATGTGCGCTGGGGATCCTCGGCTCCTGTGCCTGGTGGTGGAGACCTTGGCGTGCTTGAGTCCCCTGCGGCTCCCCCAATGCGAAACCTCTCTCTGTTGTCATGGCCTCTAGGGAAGTGGTCCATGGGACTCAGTCATTGGAACTCACTTTGGATGACTGGGTGCGGTCCAGTACCGGTATAGTAGTAGTAGTAGGCATCCATCAGTCTCAGGAGACTATGGAGTTGCGCTCTGGTTGTGCTTGTACTATTTGGGTGTCGCGGGCCAANTTGTATTTCATAAGACAGGATTGCTACATTGAGTCAAAATTGAGTGTGATTACCAGGTGAAGTGGGTACCTGGTGAAGTAGGTTCCAATGAAATAGCGCACTTGGTGAAGTAGTTACCTGGTGAAGTGGGTACATAGAAAATGGGTACATGGTGAAGTGGGTACATAGAAAATTGGGTACATGGTGAAGTGGGTACTGAGTAAAGTGGGTACCTAGGTAATAAGGTACATGGTGAAGTGGGTACAAAGGAAATAGGGTACTTGATGGTGTGGGTACTTGGTGACGTAGGTACCTAGAAATAGGGTACTTGTTGAAATAGGTACCTAGGAAATCGGGTACTTGGTGAAATTGGTACCTTGGTGAGATATGTACCTAGGAAATAGGGTACTTGGTGAAGTGGGTACCAAGAAAATTTGGTACTTTGTGAAGTTGGATGCCTGGGAAGTGAGAACCTAGGAAATGGGGTATTTGGGGAAGTAGGTACCTGGTGAACTGGGTATCTAGAAAATTTGGTATCTGGTGAAGTGGGCACCTGGTGAAGAAGGTACCTAGAAAATTGTGAACTTGGTGAAGTAGGTACATGGTGAAGAGGGAATCTAAGAATTTTGGTACTTGGTGCAGTGGGTACCAAGAAAATTGGAAACTTAGGTGAAGTGGGTACCTCATGAACTGGGTACTTCGTGAAGTGGGTACCTAGGAAATTGGGAACTTGGTGAAGTGGGTACCTCATGAACTGGGTACTTAGGAAATTGGGTACTTCGTGAAGGGGGTACCTAGGAAATTGGGAACTTGGTGAAGTGGGTACCTAGGAAACTGAATTCTTGGTAAAGTGGTTACCTAGGAAATTGGGTACTTGGGGATGTGGGGTACCTTGTGAGGTGGGTACATAGAAAAGTGGGTACTTGGTGAAATGGTAACCGGGTGAAGTAGGTACCTGGTGAAGTGGGTACCTAGGAAATTGGGAACATGGTGAAGCAGATACCTCATGAAGTTGGTACCAAGGAAAATCGGTAGTTGGTGAAGTGGGTACCTGGTGAAGTTGGAACCTGGTGAAGAGGGAACCTTTGAAAAGGGTACTTGGTGAAGTGGGTACTCAGGAAATTGGGTTCTTGGTTAAGTAGGTACCTTGTGAAGTGCATACCTAGAGAATTGTATACATGGTAAAGTGGGTACCTAAGAATTTGGATACTTGGTGAAGTGGGTACCTGGTGAAGTGGGTACCTAAGAAATGTGGTACTTGGTGAAGTGGGTACCTGGTGAAGTGTGTACCTTGAAACTGGGTACATGGTGAAGTGGGTACTTACGAAATTGGGTACTTAGTGAAGTTGGAACTTGGTGAAGTATGTGACTGGAGAAGTGGGTACCCAGAAAATTTGGTACTTGCCGAAGTGGGTATCTCATGAAGTTGGTATCTAGAAATTTCGGTGCTTGGAAAATTAGGTACCTAGGAAATTGGTTACTTGGAGATGTGCGTACCTGGTGGTGAAGTGGGAACCTGGCGAACTGGATACATAACAAATTGGGTATTTGGTGAAGTGGGAATCTGGTTAAGAGGGTACCTGGAGAAGTGGGTACCTAACAAATTGGTTACTTGGTGAAGTGGATTCTTGCTGAAGTGGGTACCTAGGAAATATAGTAATTGGTGAAGTGGGTACCTCCTGAAGTGTATACGTAGAAAATTGGGTACTTTGTGAAGTGGGTACTTGGTGAAGTGGGTTCCTAAGAAATTTTGAACTTGGTGAGGTGGGTACCTGATGAAATGTGTACCTAAGAAATTGGGTACATAGTAAGGTGGGTACCTGGTGAAGTGTGTAGCTAAGAAATTGGGTAGTTAGTAAAGTGGGTACCTGGTTAAGTGGGAACCTGGTTAAGTGGGAACCTGGTGAAGTATGTACGTAGAAATTGGGTATATAATGAAGTTGAAACCTGGTGTAGTGGGTACCTGGTGAAATGGGTACCTAAGAAATTTGGTATTTGGTGAAGTTGGTAATTGTTGAAGTGGGTACTTAGAAAATTGGGTGTTTGGCGAAGAGAGAACCTGGTAAAGAGGGTACTTGATGAAGTGGGTACCTATGAAATTGGGCACGTAGTGAAAAGTGTTCTTATAAAATTGGGTACTTGGTGAAGAGACTACCTGGTGAAGTGGGAAATTTGTGAAGTGGTTACGTAAAAAATGTATTTTTCGGTAAATTAAAACCTGGTAAAGTGTGTACCTGTTGAAGTAGTTACCTAAGAAATTGGGTAAATTGTGAATCGGGTATCTGGTGAAGTGGGTAACTAGGAAATTTGGAACATGGTGCAGTGGGTACCTTATGAAATGAGAACCTAGATAACTGGGTACTTGGTGAATTGGGTACCTAGGAAATTGGGTACTTGGTGAAGTGGGATCCTGGTAAAGAGGTTACCTGATGAATTGTGTTTTTTAAGAAATTGGGTACCTGGTGAAGTGGGTACCTGGTGAAGTGGATACCTGGTGAAACGCAATGAAGAAAATTGGTCTCTTTTTCAAGTGGGTATCTAGGGAATTGTGTACTTGGTGAGGTCTATTCCTGGTGAAGTGGGTACCTAGGAATATGTTTGCTTGGCGAAGTGGGTACATGGTGAAATGTGTACCTAAGAAGTTGGGTACCTAGTGAAGAGACTACCTGGTGAGTTGGAAACTGAAGTTTTTTTTGTTTCAGTTTTTCCAACTTCACCAGGTAGTCTCTTCACTAGGTACCCAACTTCTTAGGTACACATTTCACCATGTACCCACTTCGCCAAGCAAACATATTCCTAGGTACCCACTTCACCAGGAATAGACCTCACCAAGTACACAATTCCCTAGATACCCACTTGAAAAAGAGACCAATTTTCTTCATTGCGTTTCACCAGGTATCCACTTCACCAGGTACCCACTTCACCAGGTACCCAATTTCTTAAAAACACAATTCATCAGGTAACCTCTTTACCAGGATCCCACTTCACCAAGTACCCAATTTCCTAGGTACCCAATTCACCAAGTACCCAGTTATCTAGGTTCTCATTTCATAAGGTACCCACTGCACCATGTTCCAAATTTCCTAGTTACCCACTTCACCAGGTACCCGATTCACAATTTACCCAATTTCTTAGGTAACTACTTCAACAGGTACACACTTTACCAGGTTTTAATTTACCGAAAAATACATTTTTTTACGTAACCACTTCACAAATTCCCACTTCACCAGGTAGTCTCTTCACCAAGTACCCAATTTTATAAGAACACTTTTCACTACGTGCCCAATTTCATAGGTACCCACTTCATCAGTACCCTCTTTACCAGGTTCTCTCTTCGCCAAACACCCAATTTTCTAAGTACCCACTTCAACAATTACCAACTTCACCAAATACCAAATTTCTTAGGTACCCATTTCACCAGGTACCCACTACACCAGGTTTCAACTTCATTATATACCCAATTTTCTACGTACATACTTCACCAGGTTCCCACTTAACCAGGTTCCCACTTAACCAGGTACCCACTTTACTAACTACCCAATTTCTTAGCTACACACTTCACCAGGTACCCACCTTACTATGTACCCAATTTCTTAGGTACACATTTCATCAGGTACCCACCTCACCAAGTTCAAAATTTCTTAGGAACCCACTTCACCAAGTACCCACTTCACAAAGTACCCAATTTTCTACGTATACACTTCAGGAGGTACCCACTTCACCAATTACTATATTTCCTAGGTACCCACTTCAGCAAGAATCCACTTCACCAAGTAACCAATTTGTTAGGTACCCACTTCTCCAGGTACCCTCTTAACCAGATTCCCACTTCACCAAATACCCAATTTGTTATGTATCCAGTTCGCCAGGTTCCCACTTCACCACCAGGTACGCACATCTCCAAGTAACCAATTTCCTAGGTACCTAATTTTCCAAGCACCGAAATTTCTAGATACCAACTTCATGAGATACCCACTTCGGCAAGTACCAAATTTTCTGGGTACCCACTTCTCCAGTCACATACTTCACCAAGTTCCAACTTCACTAAGTACCCAATTTCGTAAGTACCCACTTCACCATGTACCCAGTTTTCAAGATACACACTTCACCAGGTACCCACTTCACCAAGTACCACATTTCTTAGGTACCCACTTCACCAGGTACCCACTTCACCAAGTAACCAATTTCTTAGGTACGTACTTCACCAGGTAACTACTTTACCTAGTAACAATATTCCTAGGTACCCACTTCACCAGCTACACACTTCACCAAGTATCCAAATTCTTAGGTACCCACTTTACCATGTATACAATTCTCTAGGTATGCACTTCACAAGGTACCTACTTAACCAAGAACCCAATTTCCTGAGTACCCACGTCACCAAGTACCCTTTTTCAAAGGTTCCCTCTTCACCAGGTTCCAACTTCACCAGGTACCCACTTCACCAACTACCGATTTTCCTTGGTACCAACTTCATGAGGTATCTGCTTCACCATGTTCCCAATTTCCTAGGTACCCACTTCACCAGGTACCTACTTCACCCGGTTACCATTTCACCAAGTACCCAATTTTCTATGTACCCACCTCACAAGGTACCCACATCCCCAAGTACCCAATTTCCTAGGTAACCACTTTACCAAGAATTCAGTTTCCTAGGTACCCACTTCACCAAGTTCCCAATTTCCTAGGTACCCCCTTCACGAAGTACCCAATTTCCTAAGTACCCAGTTCATGAGGTACCCACTTCACCAAGTTCCCAATTTCCTAGGTACCCACTTCACGAAGTACCCAGTTCATGAGGTACCCACTTCACCTAAGTTTCCAATTTTCTTGGTACCCACTGCACCAAGTACCAAAATTCTTAGATTCCCTCTTCACCATGTACCTACTTCACCAAGTTCACAATTTTCTAGGTACCTTCTTCACCAGGTGCCCACTTCACCAGATACCAAATTTTCTAGATACCCAGTTCACCAGGTACCTACTTCCCCAAATACCCCATTTCCTAGGTTCTCACTTCCCTAGGCATCCAACTTCACAAAGTACCAAATTTTCTTGGTACCCACTTCACCAAGTACCCTATTTCCTAGGTACATATCTCACCAAGGTACCAATTTCACCAAGTACCCGATTTCCTAGGTACCTATTTCAACAAGTACCCTATTTTCTAGGTACCTACGTCACCAAGTACCCACACCATCAAGTACCCTATTTCCTTTGTACCCACTTCACCATGTACCTTATTACCTAGGTACCCACTTTACTCAGTACCCACTTCACCATGTACCCAATTTTCTATGTACCCACTTCACCATGTACCCAATTTTCTATGTACCCACTTCACCAGGTAACTACTTCACCAAGTGCGCTATTTCATTGGAACCTACTTCACCAGGTACCCACTTCACCTGGTAATCACACTCAATTTTGACTCAATGTAGCAATCCTGTCTTATGAATACAA